>CAUYLG010043603.1:0-65859 GCA_963573385.1 Cacajao melanocephalus
ACTTGAATATTGGCCTGCCTTGCTAGGTTGGGGAAGTTTTCCTGGATAATATCCTGAAGAGTATTTTCCAGCTTGGATTCATTCTCTCCATCATATTCAGGTACACCTATCAAACATAGATTAGGTCTTTTCACCTAGTCCCATATATCTTGAAGACTTTGTTCATTCCTTGTTACCGTTTTTTCTCTAATCTTGCCTTCTTGTTTTATTTCATTGAGTTGATCTTCGACCTCTGATATCCTTTCTTCTGCTTGGTCAATTCGGGTGTTGAAACTTGTGAATGCTTCGTGAAGTTCTCGAGTTGTGTTTTTCAGCTCAATCAATTCACTTACATTCCTCTCTATGTGGTTTATTCTCATTAGCATTTCGTCAAATCATTTTTCAAGGTTCTTACTTTCTTTGCATTGGGTTAGAACATGTTCTTTTAGCTCAGAGAAGTTTCTTATTACCCACCTTCTGAAGCCTGATTCTGTCAATTCATCACACTCATTCTCCATCCAGCCTTGTTCTCTTGCTGGTGAGGAGTTGTGATCCCTTGTAGGAGGAGAGGCATTCTGGTTTCGGGTGTTTTCACCCTTTTTGCGCTGGTTTCTTCCCATCTTTGTGGATTTATCCACCTGTCGTCTTTGTAGTTGTTGACTTTCAGATTGGGTCTCTGAGTGGATGTCCAGTTTGTTGATAATGAAGTTATTTCTTTCTGTTTCTTAGTTTTCCTTCTAACGTTCAGGCCCCTCTGTTGTAGGACTGCTGAGGTCCACTCCAGGCTCTGCTTGCCTGGGGATCACCTACAGCTGCTACAGAACAGTAAGGGTTGCTGCCAGTTTCTTCTTCTGCTATCTTTGTTCCAGACGGATACCCGCCAGATGTCAGTCTGAGCTCTCCTTTAGAGGTGACTCTTTGGATATATGGGGGTCAGGGAGCTGCTTGAGGAGACAGTCTGTCCTTTATAGGAGCTCACATTTTGACCTGTGACCTCCGTTGTTCATTCAGAGCTGCTGGGAAGATACGTTTAAGTCTGCTGCAGCAGAACTCATAAACCCTCTTTTTTTTTCCCAGGTGCTCTGTCCCAGAGATTTAGGGCTTTTTTTATGAGTTTCTGTTGTGCTGCTGCCTTTTTTCAGGGCTGCCCTGCCCAGCCAGGAGGCAGCCTAGTCACTGTCTGCCTGCAGAGGCTTTGCTGAGCAGCTGTGGGCTCCGCCCAGCTGCCGTGTGAACTTTCCTGCAGTCCTGTTTATATGGGTGTAGTTAGAACTGCCTCGACAGTGGCAGCCCAGCTCTATAATGGCGGACTCTCTCTGTAATGGTGGGCTGCCTCGGCAATGGCGGGCTGCCTTGGCAATGGTGGACTGCCTCCGTAGTGGTGGACTGCCTCAGTAATGGCGGATGCCCCTCCCCCACAGAGCTGGAACCTCCTGGGGTTCAGCTGTACTTGCTGAGAAACTCAATCCAGAGCGTTTCAGATTGCTGTTTATTTGTAGGGGTGGGACCAGCCAAGCCTGATCACCTGGCTCCCTGCCTCAGAGCCCTTTTTTTTTGAGTTGAACGGGCGACTCCGTCTTCCAGGTGTTCCAGTCACCTGTTGAAAAGGCGCTGGGATCTGTGTGATTTCCAGTGCAGTGACCCACTGTGCCGGCTGAAACAGCCGCGCTGAGATTCGTGGCACTTTTTTGCACAGGAATCTCCTGGCCTGCCTCCCTGTTTCAGTCCCCTTTTCTTTATCAGTTGAATGGGTGACACTCCATCCCAGGAGCTCCAATCGCCAGCTAAAACGGCACCCGGACCCCTGTATTTTCTGCGGAGAACCGCCCCACCGGGGTGCCAGCCAAAACACCTGCACTGACCAAAACAGCCACACTGGCGACCCATGGGGCTCTTCCGCCTGGGAATCTCCTGGTCTGTGGGCAATAAAAATCTGTCTGGAAAAGCGGCGCCCACTCACCCTCCGCGCTTTTGCTGGGAGCTGCAATCCTGAGCTGCTCCTAATTGGCCATCTTGGATCTCCTATCCCCTTATTCTCTCTTAAACTTTAATCCATTTTTTAATTGTTTTCATTTTGCTGTACCATGAAAACTTTTCTTTCAAAACCAGCAGTGACCTCCGTGTTGACAAATTCAACTGTCATTTTTTTCTCAGACCTTGTCTAACTTGATCTGCCATCAGCATTTGGCACAGTTGCTCATTCCTTATTCTTGGAAACACACATGTCTTGTTTTCTTCCTACATTTCTGAGTACTCCTCTTTAGCCTTCTCTGTTAGTTATGCCTCATCTTTTCTAATTGTAAATGATGGAATGTCCCAAGAGTCTGTCATTGTTATTTTTCTAACCTGTAGCTTTAATATCATGTGTATGTGTGTGTGTGTGTGTGTGTGTGTGCACGCACTTGTGTGTATATATATGTTAATGATTCCCAACTTTATTATGTGTAGCCCACACCTCTAACCCAGGCTTTGGGACTATGTATTCAATTCCAGGACTGCATATCCAACTTGGTGTCTCTAGTCTGATAAGTAATGAGCATCTGAAACTTAATGTGTTCAGAACTAAACTCCGATATTCCTCTACCTCAAACCATTGCCATTTATCCTCTTTCCTGTCTCAGTTTGGTAACTACAATCTTTCTAGTTCCTGGAGAAGAAGGGTGCCCCAGCTCCAAGAAAGAGAGAATTTGCCTTTCCTCTGATTCAGTGTTCTGTCCAGGCCCTTAGCCAATTGATGGTGCCCACCCACATTGGATGAGGGCAGATTTTTCTTATAGAGTCCACTGATTGAAATGCTCATCTCCCTGAGCATGTTGGTTCATGCCTGTAATCCTTGTACTTCGGGAGGATGAGGCAGGTAGATCACTTGAGCCCAGGATTTCAAGACCAGCCTGGGCAACATGACGAAACCTCATCTCTACTGAAAATATGAAAATTAGCCAGGCATGGTGGTCCATGCCTGTAGTCCCAGCTACTCTGGAGGCTAAGGTGGGAGGATCAATCACCTGAGCCTGGGAGGATCAATCACCTGAGCCTGGGAGGTTGAGGCTGTAGTGAGCTGTGATCAGGCCACTGCACTCAGGCCTGGGCAACAGAGCGAGACTCTGTTTCAAAAAAATAAAAAAGAAATGCCAGTCTCTTTGGAAACACCCTCACCCTCAGAGACATGCCCAGAAATAATACTCTGCCAGTCATCTGGATATTCCTTGATTAAGTAAAGTTGACACCTGAAATTAACCATCACAAGTCCACCCCTTGTCAACTTGGCACCTGTATGGCACCCATGTGCATCTCCTTAAACCATGCTTAATTGCCAAAGAGAGGCAATTACAAGATCGTAGTTCTGCCTAAAATGATACAACTACCCTGCATACAACTGAAAATGCACTGATTTCTCCCCAGAAGAGGAGGTTAAGTTCTTGAATGTTCTCTTATGTCCCACAATTTAATTCTATGATGTAAAATTAAGAATACCGACATAAAATAAATACATCTTATTTTATATAATAAAGGAATAAGAGAAAAGAACCCACAGGTATTTGCTTTGTTATATCTGTGTACGTATACACACAAATGTATTCTGAACAAAACAGGGAGAACATAGTCATGACAGTTAAAATCCTCATTTCCCTAACTAGTCACACGGGTATAGCTGGCATTGATAACTACCTTCTTGTACATCCACATTCTGTATTCTCTCTGCCTTCAGCAAACACCTTAGCTGATCGTGATTCTTTATTTGGTTGAGTGACCCAAAGCTTCATTCTTAAAGGGTCTGGGCTATTAGTAGACCTTCCCGGATTGGGTGTTATAGTTTCCCATTGACTTTAATTATAGGGCATGATAATACTAAGAGATGCCCCAAGGGATCTCCTGTATTCCAGACATACTCTTCTTTACCTCCACTGTGAGTTAGTAGTCCAACTTCCCATTCCTAGTGTGAATTAATCACCCCCAGCCATGTTGACTCAGAGGCATGAGGAGACCAAAGTGGCTGCATGGTAGTTTTGACTCCAGTTCCATGGAAATATTGTTGTGTTTCCTGGTGGAAGCATTCCTCTCTCTGGAACTAAGATGTCTAGGCCAACAGAGCATAAAGCCGTGGGAACAGGAAGCAAAAATTTTGCTAGTGGGTCACTAGGGTTAATGGTGAGTAGGTTTCATTCCTATTTGTATTCCTTGTTTCCTGAACCTGTACATCCTGTCTGGGAAAAACAGTATCATGTAGTAGATGCTAACTCAAAATGTATACAGCCTTCTGGAGAACCTAGCCCTCGACCTGCAAGGTATTATCACCTAGCTGGCACTGTAACTGCATCTTCTAAGGACCATTTTACCATCCTGTAAAGCTAGCTGCTTCAGGGTGGTAGGGAATATGGCAAGACCAATGAATTCTGTGAGCTTGAGCCCATTACTACACTTTTTTGGCTCTGAGATAAGTTCCTTGGTCAGAAGCAATGCTGTGTAGAATGCCATGATGGTAGATAAGGCATTCTGTGAGTCCGTGGATGGTAATTTTGGAAGAAGCATTGCATGCAGGGAAGGCAAATTTGTATCTAGAGTGTCTATTGCAGTAAGAACAAACTGCTGCCCCTTCTGTGATGGAAGCAGCCTAACGTAGTCAACCGGCCACCAGGTAGCTGGCTGATCACCTCAGGGAATGGTGCCATACCGGGGGCTCAGTGCTGGTCTCTGTTGCTGGCAGATTGGGCACTCAGCAGTAGCCATATCCAGGTGAGCTGAAGTCCATGTTGCTGAGCTTGTGAATAACCCCCATCCCTGCCCCATGTCCAGGATAAGCCCCCTGGGCAATGACATGTGGCTGGAGAAAATGGCTGACTAGTATCTACAAAACAGGTCATGCTATCCACTTGATTATTAAAGGCTTCCTCTGCTGAGCATTCACATGAGACAAATATCTTCACGTTCTTTGCTCAGTTAGGAGAGATCTGTTCTTCCCCCAAATTTGTCACCAATTTTCCAGTTGTATTCCTTCCAAGTCCTTGAGCATCCTGCCAAACCATCGTTGATAGCCCATGCATTGATGTGTAATCACACGTCTGACGATTTTCTTCTTCACAGCAAAGTGCACAACTGGCTGTGTTCCCTCTGCCTACCGGGAAGATTTCCTGACTGGATGTTCCAGAGAAGGGGCTGTAGCGCTGCAGTTGTCTGATTTGGGTCGTGCTCACATATCATGCAGAACCATTTGTAAGCAAGGCTCTGTCAGCTGATCGTAGACTATTCCTCATGAGGCCATAGGTACAATCTGGGTGAGAAAAGACAGTGTAGTACCAGGAACTATGGGCATTTGGGCCACTTCATGTAATTGTGCCTTTAGGACATGCACAGGCCCAATCATATATACGTTACCCATTTGATGTTATTCCATTTGATGATGGAATGCTGCTATGCATGCCCAGCCTTATGGCTTGGAATGGGTCAGGTAACACCCACTTCATGATAGGCAAGTAGATTGCATGGTAATTTGATGGCCCATGGTCAATGTTCCGATTCTACTGAAGGTCCAGTAGCAGGCCAAGAGCTCTCTCAAAAGGGAAATACTGTCTGCAGATGATGGCAAGGTCTTGCTCCAAGATCCTACAGGCCTGTGCTGTGATTCACCTACAGAGAGGAGCCTGCCAACCACTGATACCTCAAGTACCATTGGGTCTGCTGGGTCGTATGGCCCAAGTGTCAGAGTAGCTTGCACAGCAGATTTGTTACAGAGCCTTCTATTCTGAGCCCCACTCAAAACTAGCAGGTTTTCTGATCACTTGGTAATTGGCTGGAGTAACACACTCAGATAAGGAATATGTTGCTTCCAAAATCTAAACAAGCGAGTTAAAGTGTTGTAACTTTTTCTTGATAGTAGGAGAGGCCAGATACAATTTATCCTTTACCCTGGAAGAGATATCATGACATACATGCCTCATACCAATAGACCCCTAGACATTACACTGAAGTGGAAGGCCCTTGAATTTGAGTCAGATTTATTTCCTACCCTCTGACATGTGATGTGTCGTCACTAAGCCTTAGAGTATTTGCTACTCGTTGCTCATTAGGTCCAGTGTGCTTCATGTCATTGATATAATGGATCCGTACGGTATCTTGAGGAGAATGGTGATCAAGTCATAGGGCCAGTCATGCCTTTAAAGATATTTCAGTGTGTACTAAAATCCTGATAATGATATATTTTTCCCCTCAGTGAGCAGTTTTAGGAAAGTTGCTCATTCATGTCTCCGAGTTTCTGCTGAGTTTTGGGCCCTGTCCTAGGTGATGAAAATATAGTGCAGACAGAAGCCATGGCCCCTTTTGCCTTTGATAAGCCCCTGAAAATACATAGACTCTTGTCTAAGAGGCCTGCTTTTTATGAATCTAAAAAGTACCACCTAGTTACCTGTATGTGCACAAGCAGGAAAGAGGATTTGGTTTTAAAAAGCTAGTGATAGAAAAATAGAAAATATGTTTTACATTTAAGCTCACATTTAGAAATTCTACACAATTCTTGTAACCTGGGATTACATGTTTTAGAGGCATTACCATCAACAAAATAAATTCTGTGTGATTGAAAAATTTGTAACAATCTCAGTCTTTTAAATTTTATTTTTATATTTAAATAATGGAGAACATTGATTTTGGTCATTTTAATGGTGTGATCTTTTTTTTTCCATCTCTGATAGTGATAACATGTTAGCTCCCAACCTATGGGATGGATTCAAACAAAGCTTTTTTAGCCCAAGTTTCCTAGATATGGAAATTAGAGTATTCTATATTTTTGTACTAGAAGTTTTCAGATTTGAGTTCAAAGAAAAGAGGTAACAATAAAAAGGAAAAATGATCCCCAGCTTACACAATAAGTTCTTTTCATAAATTATGTTTTAGTGGAGGAAATAAATAGTATCTGAAGTTTAGCATTTAATAAATTCAGTTGACTCAGTCTCTCTCAGCTAGTAGTTCACATATACATGTTGACAGTTCCACAAACAGACATGAAAGCTTTATAGTACTGACTTGATCCATATCTAATTTTAGAAATAAACATACCCACACTACGTAAATATATTTCATATACCTGAACTAGATTGACTCCCTTCCTTCTTTCCTTCCTTCCTCTTTTTCTTTCTCTCCTTCTCTTTCTTTCTCTTTCTCTCCTTCTCTTTCTTTCTCTTTCTCTCTCTCTCTCTCTCTTTCTCCCTCACTCCCTCCCTTCCTTTCCGTTCCTTTCTTTCTTTCTTTTTTTTTTAATGGAGTCTTTCTCGGTCACCCAAGCTGGAGTACAGTAGCACAGTCTTGGCTCACTGCGTCCTCTGCCTCCCATGTTCAAGTGATTCTCCTGCCTCCGCCTCCCAAGTAGCTGAGTTATATGTGTCTACAACCACACCCAGGTAATTTCTGTATTTTTAGTAGAGACAAGGTTTCACCATGTTGGCCAGCTTCGTCTCAAACTCCTGGCCTTCAGTGATCCGCCCACCTTGGCCTCCCAAAGTGCTGGGATTATAGGCATGAGCCACAGCTCCTGGCTTGGATTTCTTTTTTTTTTAAGTTAGGTTTATTGAGGTATGGTTTATATACAGTACAATTCACCCTATTTAGTTTTATAGCTCTATTAATTTTGACAACTTATATAAGTCATATACCAGTACCACAATCAAGATACGGAATGTTTCTGTCACCCTAAACAGTTCCTTGTCTTCCTTTGTAGTCAGCCCCCTCCCCTCAGAACTGATAGCGCTGATAGGATTTCTGTGCCTTTTGTTTTGCCTTTTCCATTATGTCATATAAATGGAATCATACAAAGTCATAGAGTGTGTCTTATTTTGTTCAGCCTAATGCTTTTAGGCTCATCCATGTTGTCACATACATCAGAAATTCAGACCGTTTTTGTTGCTCAGTAGCATTCCATTATATGGATATGCCATACCATTTCATTATATGGATTTATCAGTGCACCCATTGATGGACATTACTTGGGTTTTCAATGTTTGGTGAATGAATAAAACTACTATATGTATTTGCATAGAAGTTTTAAAATAGTCATGTATCTTCATTGCTCTTGGGTAAATGCCTGGAAACAGGCTTACTGGATCATGTGATAAGTGTATGTTTATAGAAACTGCTAAACTATCTTCTAAAGTGGCTAAACTTTTACGTTCCCACCAGCAATGTATGAGAGTTGTAGTTGCTCTGTGTCCTCATCAACACTTGGTATTACCGGTGTTTTTTGTTTGTTTGTTTCACTGTATTATTGTCACATTAATTTGATTTCCCTATTGAGTATTGATGTTGAGATCTTTTCATGTACTTTTTTTGCCATCTGTATTACTACTTTTGTGAAATGTCTATTCAGATTTGACAATTTAAAAAACTGGTTGTTTTCCTATTTTTGAGTTGTGAAAGTGCTTTTTGTAGTCTGGATAGCAGTATGTGGACTTATTTTAATCCTCATAATCTGTGTGGTAAATTCTAGGCTAAATTATAGATAAATAAGTTACGATGCAGGGTTGTTAAGTAATTGCCCAAGATTATGAGGTTAATAGGTAGCAGAGCTGGCATTTGAACCCAAGTAGATTGACTAGAACCTGTGCCAAACTGTTTGCCTATTTTTTTTTTTTTTTTTTTTTTTTTGCTTTTGATACTCTCGTATGGAGAGATTGACTTCTGGGGGCTGTGAATGGAAAAGGATCCAGTTCCTGTAGGTGATAGAATAATGCTAATGGTGACACCCCTGGGCAAAGGGATAATATATTGTAATGGCAACTCTGGAGTCATCTCCTTAGGAACAGCTAAGATATTTGTTTCTTTTGAAGAGATGTGATTATTTTCCCTTTAAGTCTTTTCACATTACTGGTGACCGGAGTACTTCGTTTAAATTATGTTTGGAATATTTGCCATTATTAAGTAATGAGGTGCTTTATATAAATGGATTTTCTGAATAGCAGAAGCTTATCCTTTTAGGTATCTGTTCTTCATAAAACATCACACACATTTAATGTTACTCACTTTGTCTTTTGAAGGCCTGTCTTACGCTAATGCTGACTTGGAGACCCTTAGTGTATGGTGATACACTTAGGGAATATATTGCAACTTATTGACCTTACATAATGGCTTCAGATCTGAGTACTTTTAAAGTTATATTTATTTTTAGTTTTACAAGGTGGGTTTTTTTTTTGTCATGTCATTATCAGCTCTTTCACCTTTTATAATACTATTGCCCTCTTTTACCTGTTATAATTTTTATTTCAAATTAGCCAAAAGAAGATAAATTGTTAGGTTTACATTAATATTATCTAAAGTAAATTTCAGATATGGAAAATTACTTGTGAGGAACTTTCCGGTGAACAAGTGAATCTCCCATGACTGCTCAGAGGACCTGTTTCTTGGTGCATGGGCTCAGAATAGTCATTTTTTATAAATGAGCTAAAGTAAGCTAAATATGACATCTGACAGGAGAAAACATAATCTGTATTTCTTTTTAACAAATTTTTAATTAACAATTTGTAAAACCATGGAGATTATTTTTCAGTAAAAAGATAAACCAAGCAATGTTCAGTGTAAGGAATAAATAGACACTTAATGGGCAGAAAGTCATTTCACAATCATTGCTGTTTTGCAGTAAAGTTCCTAAGTCAGTGACAGCTTGTGCTCTCATCTATGCCTCTGGTAAGCCAGAATAAACACCCAACTAATTAACTAAAGGGAGAAAACCTTGCTAAATCCTATGTACTTTTCGTAAGATACCAGGATGAAGGCTATGTATTGAGTCACATTCATCATTTCAAGCGCTTTGGAAGTACTTAGTGCTTTCAAACCATTTTGATTAATTTAAGCTCTTAGAATAAATTAGTAAGTATTCATCCAGAGGCCAGGATAAGTAGGTATAGTAATATATAGTAATATTTCAGTGGCTCAAGCACTCGGTCTGATGTATTGTGACTTGGAAGGCAGAGCTTCACTGGACACAGTTGTTGGCCCCTTAGGCTGGCCTTGTGCAAGTGCAGTGGAGCTGTAGCAGGTTGCCTGGCACAAGAGAGGCTTGAAATACACATGGAAAATTTTACTTGAAAGGTAAATCAAACTGTGGCTCTCATTTGGAAGTAATAGAGTTACAAACTATGACCATACTGATAATTTTTTAAAAGGGTTTTATCAAGCTTGCAGTTTATTTAAAATCATTTTGCTTTGTTGGACTTTAAATTCCTTTCTAACATTGGGGTGTGGGTTTTTAAAAATTCTGTAAACCAGTTTAATTCACACTTATTTTTCCACTGAACTTTGAATTTTCTAGTGGATTTTATCTGTTTAGTGAACTTATAGATCTGCATCTGGCTTTGCAGTTTGCTGGGCCTTTCCAGATTACATAGCAATGTATCTCTTTCATATAAGGGTTAATGAGTAGCCAGATTACACTCACTAGTCCATTGTTACATTAAGAGCCACAGAGTTTGCCATCTCCCTTCTATCCCCTCTCATGCTTTTTTCCTTTCACATTTTATTTGATATAGTAAAATAACTTTTAAAAATTGACATTTTTATATTTTAAAACAATATATAGTTTTTAATTTTGCTCCCTTGTAGATTCTTACTCTATTTTATTGTTAGTTTTAAACTATGACAGTTAATATGAGCTTAGTAATGGTGTAATCAAGGTAGATCTAGCTCCTTCATCTTTTCCCCCCTTTCCTATACCGTTTTTACCTACAGATTTGCATGTTTGACCTAGCAGAATAATTGGGTCCACAGCAACATGGGCGTGCCTCCCTTAGAAACACTTGGTTTCATGTATGACTCATAAGCTGAAGCACAGACACCACTTCCCCAATCTACAGGAGCCATTTTAACAACTAAAACTTGTCGGATTGCTTTTTATTCTCAAGCCCAAAAGGCGATATCTACAGAGAAAGAATACTTGAAGGTAACTTGTTATGATTTTGTATGTTTGCTTCTGGCTGTTTTTTCAGCTGATCAACAGAGGGTCGATCTTACCTGTGGAAGAACATGGCTGAATGTGTTCTTTAACTCTGATAAAATGTGTGCAGTCAGTCACATGCCTGATTGAACTTAATTGCTAGGGGGAAACAAAGCACTCAGATTCTGGAAAGTTTTAGATCTTCTTGTTAAAGCATTTTGTATGTCTTGTTTGATTTTTTTTTCTGTATAATTTAAGAATAAAAGAGGTGGTTTTTTTGGTTTGTTTTGTTTTTTTAATACCACATAGCAAACTAAGGTCAAATTTTAATTTAAAAAATCTAATTGTATTTTTGGGGGTAGTTGAAGTTACAATTAAGTAAACCATATTATTCCTGTGTGATATGTATGTTAAAAATCTGGGGGCAGTGGCCTCATTTTAGCATTTTAGCTAAGGGTGAAGTTTTGGGACAACACAGTCATAGGTGTTGCTCATTGGCTATTCTGTTGGTTTTTTTTCCTCTCTGTTTTTTAAAGTTAATAAAATTATATTAAACATTTCATTTTGAAAACCAAATAGAAGTTTAAGTAAAATGAATGGTTATTTAGATAATAAGTAAAAGTGAATATTAGATTATTTAGATAACAAGTAAAAGTGCATATTAAATAGAGAGGAAGAAAGACTAGAATGATTCATTATAATTCACACTGGAAACTTGTTCTGAGTAACAACCTTAGAAGCAGAGCTGTCTTGTAAGGAAACATAGTTATTTCAATTTTGTGTAAAAAGAAAAAATGATGAGTATTGGCCTTCCTTCTGTATTATTGTTCTTAAAATTTGCTTGCTTTGAATTAAAAACCTTCTGTAAATGAAAAGATTGCTCAGTCTTTACCGAAAGTATTTGTCACTGTAGTTATGAGATTTTGGCTGGCGAGTATACATCCTGGTGTGCCTTAAAGTTCTAGGCTTTCTGTAAAGTTGAGTGCAGTAGTATTTTACTTCTGAAACATATTTATGAAGATAAAATTAGAATATGCAATGATTCCAAAAAATAAGGTTCTTAGATATAGAACTTGCCAAATCATTTCTTATTGATCAAAATAATATTTAGCTAGTTCTTTGAGAATTTGCTATACACTTTCTAAGTGCTTGAAGGCCTGTCATATTAAAGGGAAGATAGAAAGGCAATCAGTTATTATTTCTTACTCTTTTGTAAGGATTGTTGATATTAACAGATCTCAATTTTGTGGTCTTACAAGAAAGGCACAGTGGACATTTTACCAATTCAGCTGAGCCATTTGCTATCATCTTTGTTTGCATATTGCTGGTTTAGTCAGCCTTTGAGTAAGCAAAGGCTGTATTTACTTCTAGTCTGGTCTGTGTGAAAAATCTAATGAAGACTTTTCTATTTTTTTTTTTTAAATTTTTAAAGGTGGTGATCCGTAAGAGAAAAATCAAGAGGCACACAAATAAGTGGCATAATTAAGATCTTATTTAATAAAGAAAAGTAGAGGAATTTGGTTTCTTAAAATTAAGAAGCTGGTACAGTTTAAATAAAATAGATATGATTTATATATTTTCTTACGTGATAAAGACTGATGTGGGGCTTCAAGGAGAAGGGAAAAGGGGGAAAAAAAAAGGAGAGAAGCAAGAAAAGACCAGAAAAACTTATTAAGTAATTGCCTCCCACTTTTTTCCTTCCATAAGGTTGAATGTAAGTTTGAACTGAGTCATCAGAATTAAATTTAGAATTACCGATTTATAGAATTTTAACCCTGAAAGTGACTGAAGATTGTCCAACTACCTCACTTTTATAGTTGAAGAAACAGTGGCCCACAGAGGCCCTGTGATTTTCTCTAGGTGACGCAGTACCTCCATGACCAGACTTCCCAGTCTGGAACTGCTTGTGCCAGTCCACAAGTGATGCTTTGTTTGAAATGCTCTGTATTTCCTTAAGAGCAAATAAAACCTTAATTAAGATGTTTGGTGATAATCTTGGTGATAAGTTGCAACCAAATGGATCAACCCATGATTTTGAAAATGTAGTTAGTTTTCTTTTTCATCAGAAAGATGAAGCATTCATTTTATTTCTACAACTTTTTGTTTTTCACTGTTAGAATTTTTTTGTTCAAGACATTGCTTATTTAAGATGGCTTTAGATGGAGTTGGGAATTTAATTTGAGCTTCTAGATACAAAGACAGTTTTATTTCTGCTTTAGTTTTACCTCATTATTTTAGGAGGGCAAATATTGTTTAATGTGATACCTTGTTGTACTAAAGTATATGTATGTAAAACTTTGCATGTGAATTTACAAAATCTAGAGGTATCTAAGCTTTAACATTACACTTACCTTAAATTTGACCTTATTAGAAGGTAATAATCTCATTTTATTTGTCTTTGTCATATCTTCTCCTCCTCCTTTCAGAGAAGAGAATTGTTTGGTATATACAAAATCTTTTTTCTGTTATCTTTTTGGTGTGTTTTACTGACATGGTTGGAAATTCTCTAGGTCTGAAATTTGGATTTTTTAAAATTACTTTATGCATAACTGCTGAATCTCCAAAATTTCTGAGTGCCCTAACTTAATTCAATATAAAATCCTCCACAGTGTGGCCATCATTGTCCTAACCAACAAAAATCAATAAAGGCTAGAAACATGGGCTTTATCCTCATAAACTTAAATTCTTGTTGGGAAAACAGGGCTTGTTAACAAGTGAAGTAAGTAAAGAATAGAACCAATCACTGACTAGGTAAATTCAGGTTCAGATTGCCTAGAGGTAAAAGATGACGGAAACTTAAAATATTCAGGAGAATTTATCTTGAAGGAATGATGAATGTTGAAGGTTGAATAGCATTTACCTATGTTAAGAAGAGTGTCTTCATCAATAAGAATAAGAATATAAACGGTTTGAGAGAAGAGAGGTTTTGTTCTGTTTTTCTGTCTTTTTCAACCTTTGACAAAGTACCAAGCACATACAAGTAGACAGGTATTATTTGCTGTATTAAACCTTTTGGCTATTCTTTTTAGCCATCTTATATGACAAATTCAGTTAGCCGTATTTCCAAAGTTAAAGATGCACTTTTTTTTTTTTTTTTTTTTTTTTTAGATGGAGTTTTGCTCTTGTTGCCCAGGCTGGAGTGCAATGGCATGATCTCAGCTCACTGCAATCTCTGCCTCCCAGGTTCTAGCAATTCTCCTGCCTTAGCCTCCCAAGTAGCTGAGATTACAGGCATGCGCCACCATGCCCGGCTAATTTTGTATTTTTACAAAATTACAAAACCAACATGGGGTTTCTTCATGTTGGTCAGGCTGGTCTTGAACTCCTGACCTCATGATCCACCCACTTCAGCCTCCCAAAGTGCTGGGACTACAGGCATGAACCACTGCGCCCAGCTAAAGATCACACATCTTTGAAAAGTGTATGGCTCTCAGCTTAATCTTGGACTGGTGTCTGCATGTTGTAGCCATTCAAAGAAAAAAATAACATCTATGTGATAGTATTACCTTTAAAGCTGTAATTGTCAGCCTTTGGTTTAACAAAGAGTCATCCAGTTTTAACTCAAATTCTGATTCATTAGGTCTAGGGTTTGCTTAAACAATCAGCATTTTTTTTTACTATGTACCCTAGATGATTATGAAGCAGGTGCTTAGACGCCACACGTTCAGAAAGAAAGTTTACAGGTTTAAGGCTATGAAGAGGGATTTGTTATTTTGCATTTAAATATTTCAAGTTTTAGGCATCAATGCTCTTTTGAAGCCCATAGCCTCTAGTAAGAAAGGAAAGCAACTAGGGTACTTTATTCTCAGTATTAGAACCCATTTAGGCTTCTTTCCCATCCCAGTTAATCCCTTTCTCTAGTCCTTTTTTTTTTTTTGTGCTATGTGTTGTTCAACTGCAGGGCTGGCCCGCTTTCTTTTTCTTTGATCCACTCCCCAACCTACTGCTGTATTGACCATAATAAAGTAATTTTTGTTTTTTAATGTAATTAACCTATTTTTATTTCTCAGTAAACTCTTTCAATGTTTTGGTTCCATTTGTTGCTTCTTGGTTTTCCTCTTTATCCCCTTACTCCTGGGGCTCTAGGAAAAACATCCGCTTACCGATTTAGGGTGGCATTTACAGTCTTTTGAAAGCTCTTCTCTCTTGAGACATACATAATATTTGTAATATTTTTCTTTTCTTTTTTTTGTTGGCTGGGGGCAGGGACTTAAAGACCAATGTGATAGTATGTACTTGTTTGAGTCAGGGAGGACGTAACTTTTTTTAACCACGTATTGCTTGGATATGATTTTTAAAGCTTCAGATATTTAACTGCATCATTGATTGCATATTTGTAGGTTTTGCCTAATATTACATCTCATCTAATGGGACATTGTTAGGTATTCACTGACTTGTATAAATGGGAAGAAGAGTCCCTTCAGTTGAACTGTTTGAAGATAATCACTGCTTCCGTCAATTAGCTGGAATAGGCCGGGCACGGTGGCTCATGCCTGTAATCCCAGCACTTTGGGAGGCCAAGGTGGGCTGATCACCTGAGATCAGGAGTTCCAGACCAGCCTTACCAACACAGAGAAATCCTGTCTCTATTTAAAAAAATACAAAAATTAGCCAGGCATGGTGGTGCATGCCTGTAATCACAGCTACTCAGGAGGCTGAGGCAGGAGAATTGCTTGAACCCAGGAGGTAGGGGTTGCAGTGAGCTGAGATCTCGCCACTGCACTCCAGCCTGGGCAACAAAATAAGACCCTGTATCAAAAAAAAAAAAAGTTAACTGCCTATTTCAGTGAAGGGGTTAGAGATGTAAGTGTTAACAAAACTGTGTGTCTGTCTCAATTAACTAAGAAGATCTAGGCATACTTCTGGATGGATAAATGGTAATTTCCAGTTGAGATCCATTAACAGATTGAACAAATTGGCGTTCTAGTTACCCAGAAGTAATTTAGTTAGGTTTCATCTTTAGAATTATCCCACATTCAAATATTTTTCAAAAACACATTTCAATACGAAAAGATTCATAAAATAATTAATATAGTATTAACACCCATGAACTTTTAAGTAGCTAATAAATTGTTGCATCTAATGAGATTTATTGGTATATTCAATGTTTCATGTTGCTTCCTGACCAGTGTTTCATGTAGCTTCCTTAGAATTCTTACTGTAATAATAGCAATTCTTGCATCTTTAGTGATTTTTGTTGTTGTTGTTGTTGTTGTTGTTATAAACTAGATATGTACTCTTCAGGTAAAGCTTTCAAAATTTAACAATGTAAATGTGGGAATTGCTATAAAAAGTGAAAACAGATCTTAACCCAGGTTTTTACTTTCATTATCCCTTGGCTCTCTTTCCTGAAATATTTCCCACAGTGTATGTATAAGCAGTGACATGGGCAATGAGCAAATGGAAATAGAAGTCTTAAGATTTCCTTGTCTGACGGTTCCTTTAAAGTCATGTAGTTCAGGGGTCTCTTAAATTTTTATTATATATCTTTTGATCTGTATTATTATTGATTCATTCAACAGTTATTTTCTGTTACATATTATTCTTGATGTTGGGATATAACAATCAACAAAATATAAAAACTTCATAAATTATATATCTATAGTGCACTAATTAACTTCCATTTAAAAATTTATTATAATATATATAACTATTAGAGAAAATTATAGATAAACTAGTGGTTTTCAGTATGCTGCCTTTGATCTACTAAAGCAAGGAAAGTATACCTTGCCTTAGTAGGTCACATGTAGCACACACCACACACACATACACCCCACACCTATATGTATGCTTTTTTTTTTTTTTTTTTTTTTTAATGATAGGGGTGTAGCTCTCTTGCCTAGGCTGAAGTACAATGGTAGAGTCATAGCTCACTGTAGCCTCAAACTCCTGGGCTCAAGCGATCCTCTGCCTCAGCCTCCCATGTAGAATTACAGGTGCATATCACTATGCCACACAAATTTCTTTCTGTTTATTTTTTTTCTTTCTTTCTTTTTATTGGTAGATACAAGGTCTGGCTCTGTTGCCCAGGCTGGTCTCAAACTCCTGGGCTCAATCAATCCTCTTACCTTGGCCTCCCAAAGTCTTGGGATTACAGGTATGAGCCACCATACTCGGCCCAAAACATAGGTATTTAACGGCATTATTTTTTACCAAGGAGAAAAGAATTATCTCAGAGAATTTTTTTTTTCAATATGCTATTCTGAGAAAAGACTCCTTTAAAGGGCATATAATAAATAACAATAGCCTATAAGTAAAAATTTATGTATTGATAAATACGACCTATGAAAACAGAAGCTTTCTGTGGTCCTCAATAAATTTTAAGAACATAAAGGGATCTTGACACCAAAAAGTTTGAGAACTGCGCTATGGCAACCAGTAACTTAAATATTATTCTTAAATAGAGTTTTACGTTATTAAATTGAAGTTAAAAAAAAAAAAACAAGCTTTCTAAACCAGAACAACTAGAGTAAAAACATTAAATTGAAGTTCCTTCTTCCCAATGAGAAAAATCACGTTTACCATTAATTTACTTGTATCTCCTAGCCCTTTCCACAAAGAATAACCAATTCTTTAAAATTGGGAAGAATATTAAATTATTACGTTTAAAATTAAAATATTAAACCTTCTAGCAAAGGAATGCAAATTAAAGTGAAATAACCCCCGTTTGTTTGACAGTAGCTCAAGTATTGTGGGTTGTTGCAAATGACATTGAATGTCTATGCAGGTATTCTGTTGCTAACAGTATAAATTGGAAAAATCTTCTGCAGGGCAGATGGCATTGTTATATCAAATGCTTTGAAAATCTATGTGCCTTTTGATAGAATTCAGTTCTTGGTAGGTATCCTGAAGAAAATTTAAGGATGGAGCCAAAGATTTAGTTAGAAGGATATTTGAATCATTGGTTGTGATTGTGTAGCAGTTCTCAAACCCTACACTTTTTTTTTCAAACCTTATGCTCTTTATATTGTCTTTATACTATTAAAATTGAGGCTCTCAAAGAGCTTTGATTCATGTGGGTTACACTTACCAATATTAACTGTTAGAAATTAAAAAAGAAACTTGAATAAATTAATATATTTATTTAAAAATAATAGGCCCATTACAGGTTAACATAATTATTTTTATAAAAGACAAGTTTGAGCCAGGTACGGTGACCCAAGCCTGTAGTCCAGCTACTTGAGAAGCTGAGGGAGGAGGATTGCTTGAGCCCAGGAGTTCAAGTCCAACCTGGGCAACATAGCAGGACCCTGTTTAAAAACAAAACAAAACAAAACACAGTGCAAAAAAGACAAATATGTTTTCCAAAACAAAAGCTGTATGGAGAAGGGTGCAAATCTTTTATTTTTGACTTCACAGAGGACAGCTATATTCTCATATCTACTTCTGCATGAAATTATGTTGCTTTTGTTGAAGGATATGAAGAAAATTCAGTCTCACACAAATGTCTAGTTGCAAAAAGTAGATGTATTTTAATGGCCAATTGAGATAATTCTGGATATTCTTTGATACTACACCAAAGCTCATCAACAAATGCTAGTTTTTTTTAAAAGGTCAGTACAATGAGATTTTGAAAACCTATAAATGAACTTTTTGTCCCCTGGAACATTAAAATCCTTATGGTCTGTCTTAACTTTGAATGGATTGATTTTTTTTTAACCTAAGCAAGATTTTGTAACATCATGTATGAATTATTTGGGTATTCCAAATGTTGACATAATATCAAAATTACACCAAACTCATCAGAAAAGCCTTTTAAGTGTTTTGAGAAGCCAATGGAGTCAAAGTGGCAGATACATACAAGTCTTCCAAAATTCTGATTTTCAGTTGAAAGCTTGCATTTTATAATTGGTGACAATTGCTTTTGGTTGTTTACCTTGAAGTCATGGGCTTGCTTTATTCATTTTTGGAAAAATTGCTGCCAGATATCCAATTCTGAATAATAATTAGTTCTTTTAAGTAAAAATGATATTTCATGAAAGCGGCAGCTAGTTTACCTCACAGATCAAAGAATAATAGCATAAATGCTTTTCCTCAAGACAACAGTGCTATTTCTATTTATGCCAGAAGTAGTACTTTATTCATACTTTCCATTTTATCAATCAGAATATTAAAAAGATATGTATTTAATGGTTGAGATTCAAGAACATAAATCATTTTTACTCTTCTTCAAAGACATTCTTAAGTGAAGCTGCCTTTTTAAAATGTGAGTGCCCAGTGATGAGGAGTAGACTCGTGTGGCTTGAGGGTACAGCCTTGATCAGGGCAGAGGCACTCACAGTTTCATCTTTGCTTTTGCATCATCAGTTGCAAGTGTCAACACAGTGGAAAAGTCAGATCATACCTTGGCATTATTATGAAAAGAGTTGTGATCTTGGGAGCCCCCTGAAAGGGTCTCTGGATCCTTTGTGGGTCTGGGGATTACATTTTGTGAATTACTGTTAATAGTGCAACATTAGAAATAATACAAATGTCTAAAAATGAGGGGTCGATTAAATAAGTGATGGTATATCCACACAATTATGTCGCAGAAGTATAATTTTATTATAGTTCATGTTAAATATAAGCTTATAACACAATATTTTTCTGTTTTGGGCACCTCTCTCATGAGGAAATCAACATTCTTCAAAGAAAGTGAAGGCATTCGTTCTGAGCCTCAGTGCTTCCATTTAGTTGACGCCTTTGTCATTAAGAAAAGGGAAGTTGAAAGGCAGAAGGCGGCAGTTACTCTCTTCTCCAGTAGGCTAAGGGATGTTTGCACAGCAATTTTATTTTTAAATAATGGTAAAAGGAATTAGCAGTGGCATCAATCATTTTTAGATGCTTTATAATGATAATAATATGTGGAATCAAATGAAGTTCCTCCAGCAGACTCAATTCCTCTTTAGGCATTTTCTGATTTACATTTTCCTGTTGTGTTCTTAATTGAAAGAGCTTTCAGTTACTGCATATTATTTAGCTTCAGCCTGAATTTTAAAAGTGAGTTATAAGTAGGTTAGTAGGAGACTGTTGAGTTGAGCCCCTCAGGCTTCCTGCTAAGACCTCCTCCACACAGGGTGTTCCTGAGGTGTATTATCTGTACTCTGCAGCAGGGAGGAACGCTTTGTGAGCGGCATCATTGAAGATAGGCTGCTTTGTGCATCTGAGATATTTCTCTTTGTTATAATGGATGCCTAATAATAATCATGACTTGTCTTGAGCAAGGTTTAACATTTTTCTAAGCACCAAGTTCTAGGGAGGGTTTGATGTTTAAAATTCCTTTCCAAATAGCCATTGTGTTTATTCAGAATTTTATGTCTTAGGTAAACTTGTTAAAGTATGCTGGAAGAATATATACCATATGCTATGTATATAAAGTTTTAAAATATACTACACAAAATGTACGTATATACTAAATTGTAAGGAAAAATAACGAAAATTTTATATTTGTTTGAATAATTAATTCAAATTAATGTTATGTGTGTTTTAGTTTGAAGGCCAACTTAAAAACAGTTTGTATTTAGACACAAGATATATTGTGTAAATTATTTTTTTCAAAATGTTTTCATGGTATGAACGTTGCAAACTGGACATTGTGTCTGATCTTTTGATCTAATAGATCAGAGAAAAACTTGCATATTCTTATAGGATAATTTACAACCTGTTAGTCTTAAGAATAAACTGAAAGGAAGATGTAACACTTATCTGCCCTTGGTAGAACAGAGCAGTTACACATCGTTAACTGTTTGATTGTTGGGTAGGTGATGGGACACTAGGTTCTCCGCAGCTGCTCTGAGACTCCTCCACTCCCTCCCTACCCTGTCCCCATTTAGGGTTATTTCACTAAGCATCAGAGCCAGAGGACAGGGCAGGGAAGCCAATGTATAAGGAAGTGGATGATTTCCTTCATTCTTCCTTCATGGTTCAGGAAACACTCCTTATTCCCTAGATAGTGAGGATAATTTATCTAATACATTTACAAGTGAGAGCAGAGATGTGCTAAAGATATGCTAGGAAGGCACTAATAACTCTTAGACTCCTATAAAGAATGAGCTAGATCCTTCTGGTTGAAAAATACTGAGTAAAAATGAAATCGTTTTTTCCAAGCCACTCATTTAATAAATGTTATTTCAGGAGCCTACTACCATGCTTACCGCTGATTATTAGGTTTATGTTCAGATCTGTTTAGGAAGGAGAGGTCACAGGAAGCTCAAGATGGACTTACGTGCAGTAAAATATGAAGAGTCGTTTTGGACATTGACCTAGAGTGGAACAGCACTAACCCCTGGAGGAATTGTAATTGTGGCAGCTTATGCTTACTATAGCTTAGGTAAATATTGACCAATATGAATGGATAAGATAGCTGCATTTTGCCCAAGTTTATGATACAGAATATGAATCATGTGAGTAACGAATTGAATTTATTCTTAAGGATTATTAGTTTGGGAGGCAGCTTGGTATGATGAAAGGTGAACACCCCTTAGTTATAATTAACTGGAAGTTTGCTTAACATGACTTTAGGAGGCAGGATTGACCTATGGAGAACAGAGTTCTATTTGATTTGTGTATAGTTGAATATATATGAGTAAATAACATGAGCCAAGTTTGGAATATAGGAAATGAGAAGGGAGTAGAGCTAGTTTGGTTGGGATACAAATTTTAATCCAGGAGAGTGCTGATAAGAAGCCATAGTAAAAATGACCAAAGATCAAAGGTGCAAGTTATCAGTCCTGCTTTGTTGATAGTTGCTTAATGGTTTTTTGTGTTTTGGTTTTTTTTGTGGTAGTTTTTTTTTTTTTTTTTAAATAGGTATAGCAGGAGTGTGGGGGACCTTATATCAAGGTGGACAAGTGTTACTTATGTGAACAGTTGGGTAAAATAGTTTGAGGGCTTGTTCTGTTGTTTATACACTTGGTTTTTTACTCAGTCATGTGGTTTTCAAATCTTAATTTGTGTGGTGTTTGCTCCTAAGAATACTTCTTCAAAAGACTATAAATGAGTCTGTGTGTGCATATTGAATCTTAGATCCCAACACTAGAATCCTTTTCTATTGGCTCTGTTTTCATCAACAGTCTTCACCAATTATGTTTCTGCTACTGTACTTCGATATATTTTCATACAAACTATTGAACTATTTATAAAACAAGACATAAAGATGTAACAGAGAAGGCAGGAAATGCTTGACATTTGTGTGCCATATCTTACTCTCTGCTTCCTGTCAGTTAAACCACGATGAGAGGAACAGAGACACAGATGTACAATTGCTGCTTTAATTTGCCACTGGGGAGACCAGTTAAGCAAAAAGCTTGTTTCATTAAACTTTTGTCACTTGTTAATTCGAAGGACATTGTAGGCTTGTTTGGTATTATATGGATTGTATGCATCATGTGGCAATTAGATGTTTGCTGTAGCACCTAATAGGTTCATATATCTTTTACATATTTAAAAGGCATTTACTTTTGTGACATTTTTGAGGCAATAAAAAATTGACATTTGAATTTGTATATATTTGTATAAATTCACTGTAAAATGTTAGGTTAATATTTTGATCTTGAAATTTTAGTATCTAATTATTAACTTTTATATATTAGTGTATCAGGATTCTGTAAAACTTTCAAAGCATTTTGTAGTTCACAAAGTAAATTCTTGGTACAACTTCAAAATGAAAGATGATTGGAAAGTTATAGAGGTTGACTTCTCTCTGTAACTAGCTACAGTTAGTAAATAGAGTTAGTAAATGACAAAACTACAACTTGAATGCAGGTGTTCTGATGCTAGATCCTGTATTCCTATTGTTAGGGAAAAGGTTTGTTTTTATTAAATTACTATTCTACCTATTTCTCAGTGATTTTTACTTTTAGGGTCACCTCTGCTTTTTCTTCCTAGAATATACCCCACCCCTTTTCCTATAATATACCCCACCCCTTTTCCTATAATGTTCTTTCTCCTTAGAAAAAAATAGATGTTACTTATTTCTGAAGAAATAGCCCACGTCACTTCCTTATGAAGTTTTTTCAGGTTCTCACAGGGATTTATCCTTTTATATTCCATCATCTTTTGGTTGACTTGTTTATTTACATTGTTTTGTAGTTATCTGTTTACATTTTTTCTTTTCAGGCATTGAACCACTTTGGGTCAAGGATCATATCTTTATTTTTATAGAGCCAGTACATAGCATACAGATTTCATAAATACTTGTTGGAAGAATAAATACATGCCTGATATTTATTTTCTTTTTTCTAGAATCATAAGCTGGCTAAAGAACTATAATGTGGATCTTTTCTACAAGTTGCCTTTATGGTTTATTTCTAAGAAATAATTTTATTATAAAAGTTATTTTCTGCTTCAGCCCTACCCACCCCCAGTTTGTTTTTGCCATTTATGGAAATGAGATATCTTAGTGAAATTATTAGTGTTTTCATCCTAGTCAAAAGTGGAGATAATATATTGGTCCATTTAAAAGTGTAGCTAAAGAGCTTAATTATTTTAGATTGCTAAGCATCAAAAATCTCTCACTTTTGGCTTTAATCTGGGAAAAAATGTCTAGACCTTCATTCTAGTCTTGATATCTCCACTGAATAAATGGAAAGAATAATTCTCTTTACTACTTTTTGCTTCTCCCTATATTATTTTCTTTTGTCACCAAATTTTTTGTGCCTCGGTGATTGGAGGGTTATAAATTGCAGTGATCTTGTCAACAGAGCAATAATTTTCACAAGTAGGACTTTAGCTTAGATCTGCCCATTCTAGGAATGTCTTACAAAGTTTCCATATTAAGTTTTTCCAGCTGAAAATTGATAGAAGTTACTATATTTTTTAAACAATTGAATCTAAATCATCAAAGTCAAATCTAAGGATTTCATTTTTAAAGATCGAAGGAAAAATTGTGAAGCTATATGAGTTTAATTTTTAAGGAGTTTTAGAAGAACCAAATAGTTACTTTATTAAAACTTAGATAGACATGTGAAAAATCTTTTCTAGGGTTTTTGAGTGTCCTTTTACATGTGAGACCTCCCTTTTTTGTGCTGTTGGGGGGTGTTGATGTATTTCTAAGTTTGAATCAGAAAAATACATGTATGTGTGTCATGTTGAGGATAGTCAGTGAAGCTTAGCTTACCACCAGTTGGTTCTGAGAAGCAAGTGCATCCTGTGAAATTCTATAGAATGCTAAAACAAACATAGAAAACACTTATATTTTACCATCTTAATGAAGAATTTTAGTTAGCAAAAATTTTTATTAAGAAAATAAAATGTCCTTTGATCTTGACCTAGTTTAACTTTTTAACACACACTGTACTTAATATTCTTTTAAATTGTGTTTATTAATAACATATGGAAAAATTTATTATGTGTCTTTTTTTTTCAAGCTTATAATCTTAGAGATGGGATATAGTAAATAATTACTGAATTACATGGGAGAATGAACTTTGTGCCCATTTCTGCTATAGCATACGTATTACTGTGACTTGCATTTGCCTTAGTTGATAGATTGTGATCACCTGTAGGGAAAGTCTTCTTAGCCACTTGTTGCTTTCCTACCCTTCTCCTGCAGGTAGGTCCCTAAAGAGTGCTTGTCCGAAAGAATATAGACAACACTGATTGCTTTCTTTTTTTTGAAATGGGATTTGCTTTTTTGTTTTGTTTTTTTGAGATAAGGTCTTGCTCTGTCACCCAGGGTGGAGTGCAGGGGCACCATCATGGCTCTCACCTCAGCCTCCCAAGTAGCTGGGACAACCAGCTCATCCCACCATGCCCAGCTGATTTTTAATTTTTGTAGAAATGGGATCTCACCATGTTGCTCAGGCTGGCCTCAAGTGATCCTCCCACTTGGGCCTCCCAAAGTATTGGGATTATAGGCATGAGCTGCTGCACCTCGCCCTGATATGATTTCTGAAGGCCATGTACTATTAATATATAGGAAAAGACAATATAGAAGGAATTATTTCTTCTTCTCCAAGGTATTTCTGTTTATAAAGGGGATGTTTTATAAAATCCCAGTACACTTTTATTTGTTGTCGCATTTCAGTTGGCTCAAAATCAAATTAAATCAAAATGAAGGCTTGAGGTTACCCCCAAGTAAATCAGCTTTACCTGGAACAGTCTGCTTTTGGATTTATCTGTATCTATTTCCTCCCAAGATTTTGCCTTCCCCTCACCTTACATACTCATAGATTGTCTCTGAAAGGTGGAAAAAAAAAAAAAAAAAAAAAAACTTCTCCCCACAACTTTTATTCCCCTTCTTAGTGCAGGAGAGGTCACGTTTTCTGTGTCCAGTTATCAGGGATTGGAGTGTGACTAGGAGTTAGATATTAAAGGAGAGAGGGAGAAGTTTCTATTCATGGGTTCTAAGATAACAGCCTATATTGCCTGACAGTCCCACCCCAACCTTTTTTTTTGAAACAAGATCTTGTTGTTTTGCCCTGGCTGGAGTGAGTGGCTGTGTGATCTCAGTGCATGGTGTTGGGCTTGAACTGTTGGGCTGAAGTGGTCTTCCTGCTTCATCCCCCTGCTATGGGAGCGTGCCACTGCACCTGGCTTCACATTTTTACAGCAGAATATTTTGAGGGGGAACAGAATGTTGTGATTAAAATCACTAGACTCTAAGCCCTATAAGGGCAGAAATTTTGGTTGGTTTGCTCACTGCTGTATTCCCAGCACTTAGAACAGGGTCTCATACATTGTATGTATGTTCTTATGCCAACCATGCTGTTTTGGTTATAACAGCTTCATAGTATATTTTGAAGTCTTGTAGTGTGGTGCTTCCAGCTTTGTTATTTGCTATTTGAAATCTTTTGTGGTTTCATATAACATTTTTTCAAATTTAAAAAAATTTATCATATTAAAAAAAGAGAGATGCGGGTTTCACTATGTTGCCTGCATTGGTCTCAAACTCCTGGGGTCAGGTGATCCTCCCATCTTGGCATCTCAAAGTGCTGGGATTACAGGCACAAGCCACCATGCCCAGCCTCCATATAAATTTAAAAACAATTGTTTTTCCTATTTCTGTGAAGCATGTCTTTGATATTTTGATACAGATTGCATTGAATCTGTAGATTGCTTTGAGTAGTATCTAGTTATTTATTTTATGATTTATTATTATCATCTCTTTCCTAATCTCCTTGAGGACATGTCAGATTTTTGTATCTATGCAGAGACATCAGTAGTTTATTAGAGATGTTTAAGGATTAAATAAAAAGCAGTATACCATATATGTTTTACTTTATAAACCATAAAGAACTTATTAGACATTAGGTATCACTAACAAATAATAATATAAATAAGCCTTATTGTGATATTGTACAATTCTTGATGTGTCTTTATAGTATTTTTTTAAATCTAGTAAGTGCCTGTTAAATCTACTAGACAACTTTGAATTCTTGAACTTTCCAAGAGTACAACAAAGCTGTAAAGCAGAAAACACCTCTAATAAAGAGCCAGGTTTGACCAGCACTTTGGGAGGCCTAGGGAAATGGATCACTTGAGGTCAGGAGTTCAAGACTAGCCTGGCTAACATGGTGAAACCCTGTCTCTACTAAAAATACAAAAATTAGCCAGACATGGTGGCGCACCTGTAGTCCCAGCTACTCGGGAGCGTGAGACAGGAGAATCGCTGGAGCTTAGGAGGCAGAGGTTACAGTGAGCCGAGATGGTGACATTGTGCTCAGCCTGGCAAACAGACTAAGACTCTGTCTCAAAACAAAACAAAGCCAGGTTCAGTGCAGCCTCATTTGGTCAACTAAATATTTTCACAGAAGCATCTGCCGAATGTCACCTTGTAAGAAAATGAAGATTTTGTGAATGCTGATGATAGTCTCTATTTCAGTGACAAAGAAGGAAAGGTGGATCTGTTATTTATATCACATCTTTCTTCATTGAATAACTAAGTCAGCATCATCTGTTCAAAATATTTAACACTAACTGACAAGACACAGTCATCCGAAGATAAAACCATTCATCTATTTCAAAGTTACACTGGTGTTCAAGTGAATCATAGATAGTTTTGATATTCAGTAGAATAATTTGTTAAAAGGATTATGTGGTATTTAGTCTACGGTTTTGAAAATCTTATTTTCCTCTTTCTCCCCTCTTCCAATTCTTAGGTGAAGAACAAAAACATGACATAAATTAAGCGATTTAAAGAATTTTAGGCCAGGTGCAGTGGCTTATGCCTGTAATCCCAGCACTTTGAGAGGCCAAGGTAGGCGGATCACCTGAGGTCAGACCAGCATGACCAGCATGGAGAAACCCTGCCTCTACTAACAACACACAAAAAATTAGCCAGGAGTGGTGGTGCATGCCTGTAATCCCAGCTACTTGGCGGGCTGAGGCAGGAGAATGGCTTGAACTGGGAGGCAGAGGTTGCGGTGAGCCAAGATCGCACCATTGCACTCCAGCCTGGGCAACAAGAGTAGAACTCCATCTAAAAAAAAAAAAAAAAAAAGAGAGAGAGAATTTTCCCACAACCTGAGCAGAATAAAAACCACTGTTGAGAATCTCTATTTTAAGTAATTAATGAAGAATGTAGGAGGGCAGTATACACATTGGTGATGGGAAGTTTTCAGTGTAGCAGTCAAGCTGTGGAATGTTTGTTTAAACTGTCATCATTTTTGGATGGTGGTTGCCATATCCTGCTTAGGTGACTTGCATTGGGCTTTGTAGTCATAGATCACACCCTGTTGTTGCAACCCAGTTTGATAACCTCCAGGAACTGTTTTACTTCTCAAATCATGCCTAAATTCTACTGCCTGACTTTTTATTTCCCATTGTGAAAAGAGTTAACAGCTCTTAATCAGGCTGTTAACGATCTCTAAACTTTGGTCATTTTTGAGTCTCTGCATTCTTTTGTGTCGGCATTCACGTACCACAGTATATTTTACTATATTTTCCTTTCCCCTTTAGTCTCTCCAACTCCTACCTTCCTTGTGCAGTTCCCACGTTATCTGTGAAGTGTTTTCTTTACCTGTTTGACCATCTCCTCTTCTGAAATACTGCAATACTGTCCAGCTTTTTTAGCACTTAATACAACCTTGGGGCATTTAGTTGCTTCTCTTGGTCTTGTTTTCTGCACTAGATTGTAAATTTCATGGAAACAAGAGCCATGTATTATCTTTACATTTTCCACAGTGCTGAGCCTAGGGGAAATTCAATAAATACTTGACTTTTTACTGCAAAGTTAAACAGTAATAGCAGAAGTCCCTCTAAAATTAGATATTTAGGATCTTTTTATTGGTTCTAGATATGCCTCAAATAAGCATAACTAAACTATTCCTTTTTTTATGTTTTTGAGATGAAGTCTTGCTTTGTCGCCCAGGCTAAAGTGCCTCAGCTTTCTGAGTACCTGGGACTACAGGTGTACACCACTATGCATGGCTAATTTTTGTATTTTTAGTAGAGACGGGGTTTTGCCGTGTTGGCCAGCTGATCTTGAACTCCTGGCCTTAAGTGATCTGCCTGCCTTGGCCTCCATAAAACTGTTTTCTATTAGAGAAAACCTAATGCTAGGGTATTTGATGCACTTTAGTTAACAGTAACTGAAATGGATTCAAATGATTTAAAAATTTATTGAGAAATTTTATTATGGAAGATGAAAGTCTAAATCTTTGTTCTGTATATGTTTTACTTATTAATGGTAAAGTTTGCTTCTATCTAAGATTTGTACAATAGTAAAATAAAAAATTAATGTATAATTTATAAATGCTAAGTACAGGCATATATCACTTAATGACTGGGATACATTCTGAGAAATGGATCATTAGGTGATTTTGTCCTTTTGCAAAAAATCACAGAATGTACCTACACAAACCTAGATGGTGTAGCCTACTATACATCTAGGCTATATGGTATAGTCTGTTGCTTCTAGGCTGCAAACCTGTACAGTATGTTACTGTACTGAATATTATAGGTAATTTTAACACAATGGCAAGTATTTGTGTATTTAAACACTCATAGAAAAGGTGCAGTAAAAACATGGTATTATCATCTTATTTCCCTATCTGTTCCACTGCACCAGAATGTTGTTATGTGGCAAATGACTGTATATGTCTCACAGTACTAAGCCCATGCCCTTCCACGTTTTTATTTCTCATCTTACGGTTTTGCTGCTTCGTTTTTGGTTTTTTTTTTTTTGAGATGGGTCTCTCTGTCTTGCAGACTGGAGTACAGTGATGCTATCTCAGCTCATTTCAACCTCCGCCTCCTGGGCTGAAGTGATCCTCCCGCCTTAATCTCCCGAGTAGGTGGGACTGCAGCAGGCTCACACCACCACACCCAGCCAATTTTTTATTTTTGTTGTGATGTGGTTTTACCTTTTTGCTCATGCTTGTCTCGAACTCCTGGGCTCAAGTGATCTGCCCTCCTTGGCCTCCCAAAGTGCTGGGATCACAGGCATGAGCCACTGTGCCCCGCCTGCTTCTTGTTTTTTGGTGTCATTTTAGCTTAGAAGTTTAGGTAATTGCCAGACAGTTATAAAGATGGTTGTAGGCAGAATCCCATTTTAAAGATCCTGACATGAAACATCAGAACTCTTTGACGATATCCAAGGTGATTTAAAATACTTTTATATAAAATCTCTGAGTTCTTGCTTGTTCTCAAAAAAATTTATTTTTCCTTCACTTATGAAGCTTAGTTTGGCTGGATATGAAATTCTCAGTTCAAAGTTCTTTTCTTGAAGGATGTTGAATGTTGGCCCCCACTCTCTTCTGGCTTGTAGGGTTTCTGCCGAGAGATCCACTGTAGGTCTTATTGGCTTCCCTCTGTGGGTGACCTGGCCTTTCTCTCTGGCTGCCCTTAGCATTTTTCCCTTCATTTCAACCCTGGTGAATCTGATGATTATGTGTCTTGTGGTTGCTCTTCTTGAGGAATATCTTTGTGCAGTTCTCTGTATTTCTTGAATTTGAAATTTGGACTGCCTTGCTAGGCTTGGGAAGTTCTCCTGGATAATATCCTGGAGCATGTTTGCCAGCTTGGATTCATTCTCCCCATCATATTCAGGTACACCGATCAAGCGTAGGTTAGGTATTTTCACATAATCCCATATTTCTTGGAGGCTTTGTTCAATTCTTTACACTCTTTTTTGTCTTGTCTTGCCTTCTCTTTTTATTTCATTGAGTTGATCTTCAATCTCTGATATCCTTTCTTCTGCTTGATAGATTCGGCTATTAACACTTGTGCTTGCTTCACGTAGTTCTCATGCTGTGTTTTTCAACTCCATCAAGTCGTTTCTGTTCTTCTCTAAGCTGGTTATTCTAGTTAGCATTTCGTCTAACCTTTTTTCAAGGTTTTTCATTTCTTTGCATTGAGTTAGAATGTGTTCCTTTAGCTCAGAAAAGTTTGTTATTATCCACCTTATGAAGCCTGTTTCTGTCAATTCGTCACACTCCTTCTCAGTCATGTTGTGTTCCCATGTTGAGGAGTTCTGATCCCTTGAAGGAGAAGAGGTGTTCTGGTCTTTGATGGTTTCATCTTTTTTGCACTGGTTTTTTTCCCATCTTTGTGGATTTACCTGGCTGTGGTCTCAGGGAGCTGCTTGATGAGGTTGCTTGTTTGCCTATGGAGGTACTACTGGGTTTCTAGGGACTCCTTCAGGTTACTAGGGAAGCTTCCTATGTCTTTTTTGTTTATACTGGGAGATTAGGCCTGCCTCTTCCGCTGACCTGGCAGTGCTGCTGGGTGGTCAAGAATGTAGTCCCATTGCTACGTAGGCTTCCTGTGTTTGTTGTTAAAACATGTAGCCCAGTCCTACCCCTCTAATGGTGAGTTGTGACTTTCCTCCACTGGGCTGAATCATTAAGGGTTCAGCTCAGACTGTGGCACTAGCTGCACAACCGACTAGAGTCAGAGCTTCAGTCCTCTGAGGTTTGTGAGGGAGGGTAGGGACCTACCCAGCCACACCCAGCTGTCTCCCCCTTTCAGCTTCTTCTCTCTCTGGTAGTGGGGTAGGGGCCTGCCCACCTGCTCCTGCTTATAGCTCCCTCTCTCTCCAGGTGGGGGGAGGGGGCAATAGCTCAGTCCACAGATTCTCCCAGCCACCTTTTGGCCTTATGCATCTGTTTAGGTCTGTCTGACAATCCAGGACACAGTCCTGAATTATTATTCAACTCTTCATTTGTAATTCCTGGCACTTGACTGGCAAAGATTCCCTGTTCTGTGTATTGCTGAGGCTTTGGGGGAAGCGCTGTATCTGGACCTGAGTGCCAGAGGGGAAGCCTCAGACTCGCCAGTCAGATGCACTTTCTGGGTGAAGCAGCACCCTTCCCTGCCTCAGTCTGCCCTGAGTGGGCTTTGCTCACCGTCGCACCAGACCTGTTGAAATGCACCTGGTACCTCGGTTGGCGCTAGGAGATCTCTGGATTTCTGTGTCTCTCTTGCTGGGTGTTGTGCACTGGAGTTTATCTGTTCAGCCATCTTGGATCCCCCCCTGAGTAAGTTTCTTAATCCTGAGTTCTGATTTGATTGCACTGTGGTCTGAGATACTGTTATGATTTCCATTCTTTTGCATATGCTGAGGAGTGTTTTTCTTCCAATTATGTGGTCAATTTTCGAATAAGTGTGATGTGGTGCTGAGAAGAATGTATATTCTATGGATTTGGGGTGGAGAGTTCTTAGAGGTCTATTAGATACACTTGGTCCAGAACTGAGTTCAAGTCCTGGATATCCTTGTTAATTTTCTGCCTCATTGATCTGTCAAATATTGACAATGGGGTGTTAAAGTCTCCCAATATTATTGTGTGGGAGTGTAAAAGTCTCTTTGTAGGTCATTAAGAACTTGCTTTACGTATCTGGGTGCTCCTATATTGGGTGTATATATATTTAGGATAGTTAGCTCTTCTTGTTGCATTGATCCTTTTACTGTTATGTAATGACCTTCTTTGTCTCTTTTGATCTTTGTTGGTTTAAAGTCTGTTTTATTAGAGACTTAGAATTTCAACTCCTGCTTTTTTTTTGCTCTCCATTTGCTTGACAAATCTTCCTCCATCCCTTTATTTTGAGCCTATGTGTGTCTTTGCACATGAGATGGGTCGCCTGAATACAGCACACCAATGGGTCTTGACTCTTTATCCAGTTTGCCAGTCTCTTTTGATTGGGGCATTTAGACCATTTACATTTAAGGTTAATATTGTTACGTGTGAATTTGATCCTGCCATTTTGATGCTAGCTGGTTGTTTTGCCCATTAGTTGACACAGTTTCTTCATTGTGTCGATGGTCTTTACAATTTGGTGTGTTTTTGCAGTGGCTGGTACTGATTGTTCCTTTCCATCTTTAGTGCTTCCTTCAGGAGCTCTTGTAAAGGCTGGCCTGGTGGTGATGAAATCTCTCATCATTTGCTTGTCCATAAAGAACTTAACTTTATTTCTCCTTTGCTTATGAAGCTTAGTTTGGCTGAATATGAAATTCTGGGTTGAAAATTTTTTTCTTTAATGATGTTGAATATTGGCCTCCACTCTCTTCTGGCTTGTAGGATTTCTGCTGAGAGATGTGCTGTGAGTCTGATGGGCTTTCCTTTGTGGGTAACCCAACCTTTCTCTCTGGCTGCCCTTAGCATTTTTTCCTTCATTTCAACCCTGGTGGATCTGACGATTATGTGCCTTGGGGTTGTTCTTCTCAAGGAATATCTTTGTGGTGTTCTCTATATTTCTTGAATTTGAATGTTGGCCCGCCTTGCTAGGTTGGGGATGTTCTCCTGGATAATATGCTGAAGAGTGTTTTCATTTTCCCTGTCACTTTCAGGTACACTGATCAAACATAGATTTGGTCTTTTCACATAATCCCATATTTCTCAGAGGCTTTGTTCATTTCTTTTCACTCTTTTTTGTCTAATCTTGCCTTCTCACTTTATTTCACTGGGTTGATCTTCAATCTCTGACATCCTTTCTTCTGCTTGACAGATTGAGCTATTGAAACATGTGTATGCTTCATGAAGTTCTCGTACTGTGTTTTTCAGCTCTATCAAGTCGTTTATGTTCTTCTCTATACTGATTATTCTAGCATTTTGTCTATCCTTTTTTCAAGGTTCTTAGTTTCCTTTCATTGGGTTAGAACATGTTCCTTTAACTCAGAGAAGCTTGTTATTACCCATCTTCTAAAGCCTGCTTCTGTCAATTCCTCAAACCCATCCAGTTTTCTTCCCTTGCTGGTGAGGGATTGTGATCCCTTGGAGGAGAAGAGGCGTTCTGGCTTTTGGCAATTTCAGCATTTTGGTGCTGGTTCCTTCCCATCTTCGTGGATTTATCTTTGGTCTTTGAAGTTGGCGACTTTTGGATGGGGTTTCTGAGTGGATGTCCTTTCTGTTGATTTTGAAGCTATTTCTTTCTGTTAGTTTTTCTTCTAACAGTCAGGTCTGCTGGGGTTTGCTGGAGGTCCACTCCAGACCCTGCTTGCCTGGAAATCACCCGCAGGAGCTGCAGAACAGCAAATATTTCTGCCTGTTCCTTCCTTTGGTCACTTTGTCCCAGAAGGGTACCTGCCAGATGTCCGCTAGAGCTCTCCTCTATGAGGTATCTGTCAGCCAGGATACGTGGGGGTCAGGGAGCCACTTGAGGAAGCAGTCTGTCCCTTATCAGAGCTCAGGAGCTGTGCTGGGAGATCCCTGCAGAGTTGCTGGGCAGGGACATTTAAGTCTGCTGAAGCAGAACCCACAACTGCCTCTTTTCCCAGGTGCTCTGCCCCAGGAAATTGGGGGCTTTATTTATAAGTCTGTGACGAGCTGCTGCCTTTTTTGAGAGATGCCCTGCCCAGCAAAGAAGGGAATCTATTTGCCAGTCTATCTATCTGCAGAGGCCTTGCTGAGCTGCTGTGGGTTCTGCTCAATTTCTGTGTAAACTTCCCAAAGACTTTGTTTACTCAGGCAAGGTTAAAACTGCCTACCCGAGCCTCAGCAATGGCGGATGCTTCTTCCCATCCTGATCTCAAATGTCCAAGGTTGAGCTCAGACTGCTGTGCTGGCTACAAGAATTTCAAGCCAGTGGATCTTAGCTTGCTGGTCTTCATGGGGGTGGGACCTGCTGAGCCAGATCTCTTGGCTCCCTGGCTCCAGCAGGGGAATGTGCAGTTCTGTCTCGCTGGCATTCCAGGTGCCACTGGGGTGTGAAAAAAAACAACTGCTGCAACTAAAAGGCTGCCCAGTTTTGCGCTGGAAACCTGGGGCATTGGTGTAGGCACTGGAGGGAATTACCTGGTCTGCAGGTTGTGAAGGTTGTGGGCATAGCACAGAATCCAAGCCAGAGAGCCAGAGTGTTGGGAAACGTCCCAAATAGCTTCCCTTGGCTAGGAGAGGGATTTCTTCAGCCCCTTGCACTTCCCAGGTGAGGCAACACCCATCCTGCTTCGGCTTGCCCTCCTTGGGCTACACCCACTGTCTAACCAGTCCCAGTGAGATGAACCTATACCTCGGCTGGAAATGCGGAGGTCACTTGCCTTCTGAATCGCTTTCGCTGGGAACTGCAGACTGGAGCTGTTCATATTCGGCCATCTTGGCAGAAGTCTATATGTTCTTTAAAATAGAACTTTAAGAGCATACCTTATTGCTTATGCCTTGGGGATAGGAAAATCAAAGTTCAAGGAAGATAAAGGACTTGTTCAAAGTCACTCAGTTGGTAAGTCAGGCTTAAATTATTAAATTACATGTTGTTTCTTAGAAAGCTTAGTGAAGCTGACAAGACAATCTTAGAGGAAAGGAGTGTGTTAGAGTGAGACAGAAGGAGAAGAGACAGCAGTTATAGTGTGAGATGGTGGTAGTGGGTGATGGAAGAGGTAGAAGAAAGAATGAGTAAGTAAGCATATTCCTGCTCTCTTCTCTATGTTGATACCAGCTAGACTTGTTTGTTCGTTTGGATTTAAACGGTGAGCCAACATAAATATAAACATCACAGCATCATGGAAATGAAAACTTCTGAAGTCTTGGGAAAGAATAACAAAATAGTACATGGCTTTAGAGCTTCCTTAGTTTGAATAATGTAAAAGGTGAAAACTGTCCTCAAGTATCTTCTTTTTGCACTTCTTTTTCTCAATTCCTCTTTAGCATTATCTAACCTCCTCAAACACATACTCTTTTGACATACAGCATTTTATACCAAATAAATGATTTATGATAATATATCTTTTGGGAAATTATATAATACAATTTAACTTCCTAACTGCTCAAATAAACATTTAAAATTATCACTAGTCATAGGTTCACTTACCCTCCCTGCCACCAGAAAAAAAATTAAAATTCATTTTACAGATTGCATATGCTGTTCACACTGGGGTGACACTGGCTCAATGGGAAATTTTTATTAAATAATGAGTCATTGTTTGGGGAAACCTGTGTGCAGTCATTAAGTCTCTGCAGGACGTGCTTTCAGTGTATCACCTGTGGGGTGCTAAAGACAAGTTATGGTGACCTCCTTCAAGTGACAACTAACACATTTCAGTTCCCCAAAGGAGCTCATCTTTTGGAGAAAACATACCATGGACAGGGGTGGTTCTGATTTACTGATCTTCTTTTAGGCAGTAAAAATGATAAGAGACTGTTTCAGAAGTGCAACAAATTTGTAAATACTGATTTAACTAACTAATTCCTTCATCAATTGTTGAAAAATATACAGTCTCAGGTGCTTCTATGAAAATGAACGACTGAATTTTGCAGAATTTCATTTGAGCAGAGCACAGGACTCAGCTTTTGGCCTTAGATTCAGAAAAGCTGTTTCAGTACAAGGTTTTGGAACTGGTCTTGAAAAACAAAAAACAAAGCAAAAGAGAAACAGACATTGGTTTATGTTCCACAGGTGAGCCTAAATGGAAGGTGATAACAAAACAGCTGGTCTTTGGTTCTTAACCTGTTATAGATAATAAATAATTTGAGACACTAATACACACAGAGAGAAATATCCATTTAAATTCAAGAGAAATATCCATTTAAATTCAAGTGAGTTACCAAACCCACAAGTTCTTCCATGAACCCCGGGTTAAGAGCATACGATCTGTTCAAAATACAAACTACCTCAAGATATAATCTGCAGAGGGTCAGCCTCAGCATAATCTGGAATCTTTTTAGCAATTCAGAATCTTAGACTCTACTCCAGACCTGCTAAATCTGAATCTGCATTTTCATAATGTCTGCAGGTGATTCCCAGGCACACAAAACTTGAGAAACACTGCTTTCAATAAGTTAAGATTTATATCTCAAATTATGTTTGGACATGACTCATACTATAATATGCTTAATAAAAACAACATGTATTATTTTTCAGTGAGAAGACAAAGGCATCAGTAGTATTTTACATGTGCTCAGTGAGAAATAACCTCTTTTTCTCATTTTCAATAGCTTACTTCTTACTCCTCAATTCTTACTCCTCTTTGCCTTGCTATTGATTCTCTTTACAGAGAGTTGGTGCATGGAATAGCTAAGATGAAAGTAAGAAATGGGATCTAGGAAATTCCTTAAGCTTTAATCACATTAGATTGGTCCATTGTGAGGAGCAATTCAGGAGATGCAGGATTTGTGAGAGAGAAGAAGCCAGGTAGTGACCACCTAATCTGTACACCTGTTGTATATAAGGCTTTACTTGCTTACTTGGGACCTATGCTATTGTAATGCGGTGTGATCGTTTGTAGTGTGACCATTTTACTGAGATAGTGAAAATGGCTTCCTGGCCGTTAAATGGATTTATAATTGGAAAGCAAGTCCTGTTCAAGTGAAAGAGGCCGCTCTTCTCTCTAGACTCAGGAAATGACATCCAGACAGCTCTGAGCAGTTGCTCTGAACTGCTCTGCTCATCATCTCTCTTCCATGCATGGGTCCATTTAATCACCCCTTCTCTGTTGCATATACTTGCGGGAAATATAGCATACCTGAGTTAGATACTGCAGCACTAGCCATCAAGCTGTTAAAAAGGACTTTAAAACTCCCTTTCACTTGATCCTACTGCTTCAAATATAAGGTGATGGGAACTTCACTGGACTCGACTTATCAGGCAACATGGTCTCCAGATTTATCAGGTATTCTAATGTGTCGGCCTGAGGCATGTGTGTACCAAGCAACCTGTTTCTATTAACTGAGGTACCACTCAGAGAGTAGCCAAAAATAAAATGAACAAATAACTATATTCTTTTAAATACAACACTGACTAAAAGTTAATTTTTGACTTAACAGCATATTAGGTTCACACATTATTGTGGTTTAAAAAACTGCAGTCTTAGCCAGGCATGGTGGCTCATGCCTGTAATCCTAACAAACACTTTGGGAGTCTGAGGTGGGTGAAATGCTTGAGCCTAGGAGTTTCAGACCAGCCTGGACAACATGGTAAAATCCTGTCTGTCTCTGCAAAAAAATACAAAAATTAGTCAAGTGAGGTGTTGCTCACCTGTAGTCCCAGTTACTCGGGAGGCTGAGGTGAGAGGATCACAGCTTGCTGGATCAAAGAATCAGAAATGTGAAAGAATAATCTTTTAGAAGAGCACTTTGAAAAAGATGTTGAAAATAGCAGTCACCAGTCCTACAAGTGCCATTATTCTTGTAAGCCTGTAGTGCAATTATTCATTTCCAAATGAGAGGCATATGCTTTCATGAATAGGGCTTACTTATCGTTGTTTTTCACTAAAAAAGCTTGTTAGAATCCCTTTTACTACACAAGATAAAGGCACTCTCCTCTAAAAGCCTTGACATTCTAGTAAATAAAGAGATCCCGGAAATAAGAACATCAATCCTCCTGCAAGCCTACGATGAAAGTTGATGCTGGAAAATACACAATATGTTTAACATGGCACTTGAATTTGTTTATAAGTCCCTGCCAGTAAGGTAAGAGTTATAAACATTCAAACTAGAAGACTGTTCTTCACACAATCTTTTAGATAGTACAGGTCATATCTTTAGAAATGGTTTGCTGATGGTTAAACTCTCAGTTTATTTTAATATCACAGAGACTTTTTGCTTTCAGCGTGTTAGATTTTTCATAACACATTTTCAATAGTCCATTTACACAGAGGTTTATGTGAGCACTTTATTTCTTTGTTTCAACATTTCCCGTTGTTCCCAAAGAAAGCAACTGTAACCTGATGCTCACCGAAGAGCTCTAAAGAACTCTGCCAGCTATTTGGAACACTTAAAATGTATGCCATGAGTTTCAGAATCTTCACAATCTTCATTCAAACTAAAACCATTCTCTTATTCATAGTCGTCTTTCACACAGGAAAAAAAAAAAAAAGAAAAAAGAAAAAAAGGATAAAGGGAGAATATCTACCCTTATTTCTGTAGTAAATAAGGTTGTAGAATTTCATGTTTCCTTTCTCTTTAAAGAAGAAAGAAAGACCATCTGCTTTCACAGATGAGAAAAGTGAGATTCACAGGAGCAAAATCAATTCTGTAGTTGACATAGTAGAGAAACTACTCCTTAGGACTCTCACTTCCACTGATCCACACTCCTTCTTTTTATGAACACAGAGAATGGTGTTCTTTTCCATGGAGGCTACTGCATGTCTGTTTATTTTCATAAAAATAAACTATCGAATTTCATGATACCTGACTTCAAATTATACTACAAGCCTACAAAACAGCATGGTATTGGTACCAAAACAGAGCTATAGACCAATGGAGCAGAACAGAGGCCTCAGAAATAATGCCACACATCTACAACCATCTGATCTTTGACAAACCTGACAAAAGCAATGGGGAAAAGATTCCCTATTTAATAAACTATGTTGGGAAAACTGTCGAGTCATATGCAAAAAGCTGAAACTGGACCCTTCCTTACACTCTGTACAAAAATTAACTCAAGATGGGTTAAAGATTTAAATGTAAGACCTAAAACCATGAACACCATAGAAGAAAACCCAGGCAAGACCATTCAGGACATAGGCATGGGCAAGGACTAAAACACCAAAAGTAATGGCAACAAAAGTCAAAATAGACAAATGGGATCTAATTAAACCAAGGAGCTTCTGCACAGCAAAATAAACTGTCATCACAGTGAGCAGGCAACCTACAGAATGGGAGAATATTTTTGCAGTGTACCCATATGACAAAGGACAAATATCCAGAATCTACCAAGAACTTAAACAAATTTACAAGAAAAAAACAACCCCATCAAAAAGTGGGCAAAGGAAATGAACAGACAGTTCTCAAAAGGAGACATTCATAAGCCAACAAATGTGGGGAAAAAAGCTCATCATCACTGGTAATTAGATAAATGCAAATCAAAACCATAATGAGATACCATCTCATGCCAGTTAGAATGAAAATCATTAAAAAGTCAGGAGACAACAGATGCTGGAGAGGATGTGGAGAAACAGGAACGCTTTTACACTTTTGGTGGGAGTGTAAATTAGTTCAACCATTGTGGAAGACAGTGTGGCGATTCCTAAAGGATCTAGAAATACTATTTAAGCCAGCAATCCCATTACTGGGTATATACCCAAAGAAGTATACATCATTCTATTACAAGACACATGCACATGTATGTTCATTGTGGCACCGTTCACGAGAGTAAAGACTTGGAACCAACCCAAATGTCCATCAGTGATAAACTGGATAAAGAAAATGTGGCACATATACACCATGGAATACTATTCAGCCATAAAAAAGGATGAGTTCATGTTGTTTGCAGGGACACGGATGAAGCTGGAAACCATCCTTTTCAGCAAACTAACACAAGAACAGAAAACCAACCACCACATGTTCTCACTCAGAAGTAGGAGTTGAACAATGAGAACACATGGACACAGGGAGGGGAACATCACATTCTATGGCCTATCTGGGGATAGGGGGTAGCGGAAAGATAGCATTAGAAGTAATACCTAATGCAGATGACAGGGTGATGGATACAGCAAACCACCATGGCACGTGTATACCTATGTAACAAACCTGCATGTTCTGCACACGTATCCCAGAACTTAAAGTATAATTAATGAACTACTGAATTTCCAAGGGCTGTGGCTTCAATTTGTCTTTTCCACTCTATGCAATCTATTTGGCTCTATTTATATTTCAGATTTTAAACATTTTATCATAAAATGGTCATGAATTTGTAAGTTATTTCATTTATCTGCCTTTATCTTTTTCTAGTATCCTTATAAAGTTACAACTTGCTATGCTTTGTCTGAAATCATTATTAGACTTGAAATTGAAGAACTGAAGTTAAATTCTGGCTCTCACCTTTATTATTTTATTATATTCTGACCAATTCAACCAACATTTCAGTGTCCACCGTATGTAAGGGTGGGGATGAAGGTTATAAGAATAACAACATGTGACCCTGGAAAAGTTGCAAGATATTCAACATCTCTGAATATTTACCTCTGTATTGGTAATGGTGATAAAGTTACTTCTCAGGTAGATATACATTTATTTGAAAATGTCCTTTATAAACTATAAAAAGGTGACAAAGTATAGAGAATAAACCTTATAACTTTCTTTTAAAAAGATGTTTTCTTTTCAAAATATTTCACAAACAACAACAAAAATCTATACAGCAGTAGTGAACCGTGTGACCTATCAAGTTTACAAGATATGTGAAAGCAATATTTACTGCCTTTAAAACAGCCTGCTGCCCACCTCTCCTTTACTTCTTCTTTCTGTCACTCATGGGGCCACCCACTCTGCAGTATAATCCAAGGACATTCTTTGTAACTTACATGTTTCAAATTATGTCTTCTATTAGGTTACAAAGTTCTGAAAATAGATTATTGTTCACTTTCTCTTATTAGCTGGATGGCCACTGAATACTTGAACCTCAGAGTTTCATTGTGTTAGATTGATAGTTAACTTCAATGTCATATATGATCTAACAATTCTTGATGCAATATTTTCTCTTAATTGGGCAAATCTTTCATCAAAGGGACTCAAATTTTTCAACTGTAGTCATTCACTCCCTCTCCCAAAGAGCTTTTTGCAATTCTGAAAAATACTAGCTGTTCATTTTTTGCTCTCATTGCCCTCTGGTCACACTCTCTAATGCCCATTGTGAGTAATAGTCCCATACACCTTAAACTCTTATATTTATCTTATACTTCTTTATGCTCATCTTTATTTTTTAATTGGCTTCCAAAGCTCTGGCCATCAGTGGTGGGAAAGGAACAGATGTCAGAGGTCAGCCCCCTGGCTTCCTGCCTTACCACAGAGGGATACTCAACAGACTGGACAGGTAAGTTTAAGACAGATGGCGACTATTCCAGAGTTTTCTGGCTAGTCGCCACTTTTGTTATAAGATCTTCTCTCCACATAATGCCGAAAGGAATAAAATATTTACTCAAACATTTGGCTAAATGACTTAATCTACCTGATGTAGTTCTTCCTAAAGAATATTTAATTAAATTAGGATCTTTGAAGACCCCTTTTAGGGGAAAAGAAAAGTCACTCTAAGAGTAACTAACTGTTAACATCACAAAAAAGCTAGGTAAAATCCTTTATCTGTTACCTCAGCCAAACTTAAAGAATTCAGAGAAATGTAGCATTGTTGACCTTGAGCAGGCTGTCTAACCTTTTTAGGCCTCTGCTTTGTCACTTAGAAATAGGGTATCAATCACTTAGCTTACTCATAATGGCTCTTCTCGAAATTATTTCTCTCTCCTCGGCAATTAACAGAGCTCTTTTCCTATTTATATTTATTTACTAAAACCTCATCATAGAGGAAAATACTAATTTATTAAACCACCAAGTAAGTTCCAGACTCACAAATGGTATCGATATTTAAAGCAAATTTGCCTTAATTACATTTTACCAATGGATAATTTAGGATGACCAGACTAAATCAAAACAAATTTCATCTATTAAAAAAAATCTGTTAGGACTGAGGACAGGAAAATTTCAAGGAGATAGCTATCAAAAAACCACAGATGGATGAGATGAAACTTATGAGATGAAACTTATGTAATAAGATGTAGTGCAATTTTCCACTCTAGCATTGATTGGAAGTATTGGCTCCAGTAACACCAAATCAACACATCTCTTCTACTAAGCTGTGCCAATGATTTATTCGATCTGACTGGCCTTTAATATGACCCTCTTGTGTCACTTGCTAAAAGATGTCTGATCTTCCATGACCTCTGCCTGTGGCTGATTTTAGCAGAATGGAACAATCCTGTGGTATTCTTGATGAATACCCCCAATGGTGGCCTACGAGTGGCTCAGGGAAAGCAATTGTATTAATGCATTACAGTAATTTATTGGCAGTTTTGTGTGATAGCAGATTTACTGAAATAAGGCCTGCCAAAAAGATCAGGTTACAGCAGGAATACATGATTTCCCAACCATCCATAAAATATAAATCAAATGCCTTTTCTGTCCACTGTCAGCCACCTCCACCCATTCCTTGTCCTCAATCCCCAGACAAATTGAAGCACATGCCACAATTTGCACGGGGAAAATCAAACTCAATTTCGCAGTACAATGAAGTGAGTTTTGGTCTTGTCATGTCCACTGACATATTGATCCCTTGAAGATGGAAAATATCAGAAAGCTCTGGAGTTTTGCTTTTATAAATATATTTGTGTAAAATTCAATGTGTAAATGAAGGAAAATATAGAGCTTATGCAGTTTTACAAAGTTGCAAGAGGTCCAGGGGGCTAATGTTATAAAAGAGTATTATAAAAGTCACTATTTAACAGGTCACATTTTCTTTCCCTTTAGAATTATATCTCTAGAAGATGACAAATGGTCTCCTAACACAGGTTCATTTAAAGTGCAGCTGATCATTTCACAGCTAAAAGGAATTTTAACTAGCAAAGAAAAAAACCACACACACCCTATCTTGGCCCTTTGTAAAATTTATGTCAGATCTATAATGCAATAAGCCCAACACTCTATCAAACATTTTCTATTTAACCTGAAAGGGTCAAAGCCAAATCACTTACATGTCTACATTTGTGATATGCAAAGTGTAGTGATTGCAGCCTCCATGAAATGTGTCAAGATCTCACAGTTATTCATGTCTATAGATAAAGCATTAAAAAATGGAACCACTCTATTATAAGGTGGTGATGAAATTGTAAGAAACACCATAAATACTGTAGAGTCTTGTAAGTTGCATTTTTAACTCAGCAGGTGGAAAAAAAGCAATGAGGAAATGAATCTGTTTTCAGGTAGGCAAAGTTATAGTCGTTATGACAACAGAATGGCTTTCTAATTACTGCTTACTATAAAAATATTGCAAAATGCTCTGCAACCCCATGGAGACTATTACTGCATAATATGTGTTGCCCTAGACTCACGTAAATCTGCTGCAAAGATAGCTCTGTGTGCCTTATTGGGAGGCAAACTAAGGCACAGACTGATGGTGTTGCCCATGAAAATCCACAGGGAGGGGAACACACACTGGGGCCTGTCAGTGGGTAGGGTGAAGGAAGGGAGAGCATCAGGATAAATAGCGAATGCATGTGGGGCTTAATACCTAGGTGATGGGTTGATAGGTATAGCAAACCACCACGGCAGACGTTTAACTATGTAACAAACCTGCACATCCTGTACATGTATCCCAGAACCTAAAATAAGAATTTTTAAAAAAGCAAATGCTCACACAGGAATGTGAATGGGGAAAGAGCTGCTTCTTTGATCCTAAACTCAAAGCATTCAAAGAAGTTTGTCATTAAGCATGGTCTTCAAAAATTAGAGCAATGTCTCATATTACCATATTCTAAAGTAATTACTCGCAGTAAGTAAAGATAAATTCAATACTAATTATGCAGTCCTTTCTTGTGAAATCCACAGTAAAATTATTTGAGGTTTTTTTTTTTTTTAATGCTGACAAGAGAATGACTTGACTTCATCAATCAGTTTGACTAAAGTAATGATTTTCTTAGAATTGAAAACTTGTTGAAAGCTCTAAGTATTTCATCTGTAACTCTAAGAAGCATGTAGTTAATGTCACAGCTAATACATTTGTCAGACTGCTAATTTTCTTTTTCTGTTAGAATAAGTAAACATCACCCCTTTTTAGAAGCATGCGATTTACCATGTGTCAGGAGCAATGCAGGGAGAACGTATTTGAAAACCATGAGGGAAGGAATTATGAAATGAACAGGAATCACAGGAAGACAATAAGAAACACGAAAGGGAAAGGAATTTAATAATTTCAAAGGGACAGTGGGGCATGCCTCAAGTTGAGCAGGGGAGAGTGATATTTAAAGGGGAACTATAAAAAAAACATAAAATCAAACAAATACTCAAGCCAGAGATATCTGAAAATAGGAAAGGAAGAGATGGCTTGAGAGAAATAGTTCAAATAAAAACAACAAATAAAGGCTCTTAAGTATAGAATGAAAAAAAAAGAAAATGATACTTTGCCTGGTTGCCATTAGATCAGAGAATGGTTCTTTGGCTCTTCAGACATTTATTATTTGATGAAATTGGTATTCTACTGACTCTACTTCCCTTCTGTGAAGGACATAATCCACTAATTTATACTGCATTGTATCAGATTTTGTTTTTAGGCATCTTTGGGATTAATGTAACTAGAAGAAGATAACTACCAGCAAAAAAAATGCCAGCTGTTTCTTCCATCTATCATCAGATCTTCTTTTAAAATAATTGTATCCTTTTGTTATTATAGCACTCCAGAGCACAGGTTGATTTCTAAATCTGGTGTTCCAAACTAAACATCACTGGTACAGTAAAATTTTTCATTTAAAGTAGCCTCCCGAATATCATTTTCAGCTTTTATTATTCTTAAAGTTTTTACTTGCAAGCAGAGAGAATATTAACAGTATAAAGTGCTACAAAAGCAGCTTATTTTTTAGTACTATCAAGGAACAGTTAAGCCTCTTACCTTTCCTCATTAAAACGTGAGTGAAGAAGGCTAATGAGAAAAAATATTCTTTAATGCAGAATCATTTAAGATCTTTCTTGATTTTTTCTTTTAATGATTTAATAGTTTTGTATTTGTTTTTGTTTTTGTCATTAAATAAGTTAGATATAAACTAAGAGGCACAAATGAGTTTCTAAAATTTGAGAACCCAGGTTTTTCTGAAGTTGAAAAGAGCAAGGAAAAGATGCATTACTTACTTGCTACATAGACTTAAATAAGCTACTTAAATTCTCTGTGCCTCAGTTTCCTTGTGCAAAAAGTGAGGTTAGGACTAGTAGCTACCTCACAAAGTTGTTTTGAGGATCAAATGAGGTGTAATAAGCCTTCAGAAGCATGCATGTCCTATAGGTATGTGCATTAAAGATTCATTGAAGGTTATTGTTAGCAGTTGCAATTAACCTGCCACTATCTTGAATATTAGTTTTCTTCAAAGTCTGTTTCCTTGGTTGTGCTTGCAGTGGGAAAACAGATGCAGCCAGAAATCACAAGAATGTATACTCTTGGCACCAGAATTTCATTAAATGAATGCTCTGGCTTCAAGTTGTCTCTATCTAATTTATCAAACACCTCATAGTTTTGGGACCATATAAAGTAGCAGATCCTTCCCATAATATGTGTGTGGAGCATGTATGTGTGGGAGGGTGGAGAGAGGGCCTTGGGCGATACAGACCTTCTTTACGTCCCAATGTGGGCTTAGTTGGGTGGAAAGGGCTATCTATCTATCTCCTGTAGAACGAAATCAATCATGACCTGTGCTGAGCCCATGTGTCAGGGAACACTCCACAGTGGAACGTACATCCCAAGCAATGGAATCCCACATGCCTTCACGCTCCAGCCTACCTCCCAGAGGCTGTGTAGCTGAGTATCCATATTGCACATCATGTAAATGTTGAGAACATCAGAGGTGATGTGTACAAATCAACTAATATTCCAGCAACTAGATACATTCTTAATATTGCTATACAGTAATTAATATTCATAGTTCATAGGCAATCTTATTTTTCTAGCTTTTATAGTCATTATGTGGCTTGTGTACTAATGCAACAAAATAAGTTATGGTAGGTCTGAGTAACAGAAAAGTAGTCAAATATATGAGCATTAGATATGTAGATTAGCCCAGTCTAGCTCCTGTGCTTATTAAGAGGGCCATCTTGAGTTACTTAGAACCATGGAACTTTACTATCTTATGCCTGATATGCTGAGGGTTTTAAGAATTATTATTCTAATATTCCAAATAATTTTAAATACTACATATTTATTTATCTCTATCTACTCATCTATTGACCTGTCATTCATTCTATGTGTTTCTTCTTTTCCTCCTTCTTTCTCCATCTCTTTCTGTCTCTGTCTTTCTCTGATAAGCTGCTTCTCTCCCTCTCCAATCCCTAACAAAAACAAAATAGAGCTCAAGTTCAGCCCTTTTGGATACTAGCTGAAAATCAGTACTACATTGGGAGTCTGGTACTCCCTAGTCTACTGGGAGTAGACTACTGACTAGCCATATGCAGAAAGCTGAAGCTGGATCCCTTCCTTACACCTTACACAAAAATTAACTCCAGATGGGTTAAAGATTTAAACATAAGACCTAACACCATAAAAATCCTAGAAGAAAACCTAGGCAAAACCATTCAGGACATAGGCATAGGCAAGGACCTCATGACTAAAACACCAAAAATAATGGCCACAAAAGCTAAAATTGACAAATGGGATCTAATTAAACTAAAGAGCTTCTCCACAACAAAAGAAACTATCATTAGAGCGAACTGGCAACCAACAGAATGGGAAAAATTTTTGCCATCTACCCATGTGACAAAGGGCTAATATCCAGAGTCTACAAAGAACTGAAACAAATTTACAAGAAGAAAACAATCAACCCCATCAAAAGTGGGTAAAGGGTATGAACAGACACTTTTCAAAAGAAGACATTTATGCAGTCAGCATATGAAAAAATCCTCATCATCACTGGTCATTAGAGAAACGCAAATCAAAACCACATTGAGCTAACCATCTCATGCCAGTTAGAATGGCAATCATTAAAAAATCAGGAGACAACAGATGTCAGAAAGGATGTGGAGAAATAGGAATGCTTTTACACTGTTGGTGGGAGTGTAAATTAGTTCAACCATTGTGGAAGACAGTGTGGTGATCCTCAAGGATCTAGAAATAGAAATTCCATTTCAGCCAGCAATCCCATTACTGGGTATATACCCAAAGAACTGTAAATCATTCTATTATAAAGACACATGCACATGTATGTTCATTGCGGCACTATTCACAATAGTAAAGAACCAGCCTAAATGCCCATCAATGATAGACTGAATAAAGAAAATGTGGCACATATACACCATGGAATACTATGCAGCCATAAAAAAGGATGAGTTCGTGTCCTTTGCAGGGACATGGATAAAGCTGGAAACCATCCTTTTCAGCAAACTGACACAAGAACAGAAAACCAAACACCACATGTTCTCACTCAGAAGTGGGAGTTGAACAATGAGAACACATGGACAGAGGGATGGGAACTTTGCATAGCAGGGACTGTCGGCGGGTGGGGGGCTAGGGGAGGGATAGCAGGGGGTGGGGTTATTGGGGAGGGATAGTATTAGGAGAAATACCTAGATGATGAAGTGATGGGTGCAGCGATCCACCATGGCGTTTGTATACCTAGTAACAAACCTGCACGTTCTGCACATGTACCCCAGAATTTAAAGTATAATAACTTTTAAAAAGATATATGACATGTAGGCCTTCTCAAGTACCCTCATGCACTTAAGAAGAGGCACCAATAAGAAGAATTTTAAAGATGATGAACAATCAAGTACCTTACCTGGCTGAGACAAAAGTGGTGTGTAAGGGACTTTCGGTTCTATTGCACTCATTGGTGGAGGTAGCAAAGGATTGGCAAAGCTGCGGAGTGGATGCGTTGGTCGAACACAAGCCGTGGGGATGGTTCTGCTTGGTGCCTCCTCACTGCTGGAATGCTCAGGCTGAGATGGGGGCAGCATGGGTGGTTGTTGGGTGGTTGGTCCTTCACTCACTGCTGCAGTGGAGACAGACAAGAAAAGTCATTCATTATTCCTGGACAAAGTCTGTTTTCCCTAAGTCACTGGAAGGGTCTCTGGATCCATTCAGAGAGATATGATAGGAAGCGGTGAGTCTCTTCTCCAAATTATGAACATTCTTATTCTTCTACCTTCATATACTTATAGAACATGATAGCACTTCCCCTTTAAACAGTAGAAACAGATCCAGCAGGACAGAAATTTATCTTGGAGGAAGGGTAGTAAAATAAATTCAGCACTGACTATATTGCCTGAACAGTCTGGTCCCTCTAATCATAAGTGATGAAGCGAGAAAAAAAGTTATTTCTCCTTTCATAAGTAGCAATGTCAGTGAAATTCAATGTACCAAACCCTGTTACAGCTGCATTATTATCTACCAGCCAATATGCCAATTTTTCTGTGATTTAAGCATGCCATGTCAACTGTCAAACAAATTAGAGTTACAGCGTGCTTAGAGGCATTGCTAATAAAATGATACAAATAATAATCACTATCATTATCTTCCATAACAAAATAGGGGCACATCTAGCTAAAAAAGTTATATGAGAGATGACTCTGCCAGAACAAGTTGCCTAAATGCAGAATTGCAATTTTTCCTCTTCGGTAGTAAACCTTGTAATTTTCAGGCAGATTACGGTAGTTGAAGAGGTTCTGCACAGTTACTGTGAGAGCCTGTGGGCATATGGAAAGCTTTGTATATGGAAATACACCCTTTTTCCCCCTATAGAACACAGTTAAGATGGAATAAAATATTTTGAAGGAAGTTTCTCTTGTTAATGACACAGTGATTGAACTTGAACTGTTCATTCATACTCAGAGTCAACCGGTCCAGGTTAAACTGCAAGTGAAACGAGCTGCATAGTTAGGTGTAAGAGTTAATAAAATATTTCTGATGACTTACTTCTTAAAGTTTTGTCGGATAAATTGAAACAAAATGTGATAGAAGATAATATCTTGCTTTTGAAAGAGAATTTTTAACTAGGAAATATTTCAAGATAATTAGTGAGATAATTTTGAGACAAGTCTCCCGGAGGCTCAATGAGGTCAGCAAAGGGCAGAGGAAATAGAAAATCTGATAATGCTGAAGGGAATGGAGCTGCACAAGATCAAGACATAATATTAAAGTTATGCAGAAGTGAAATGTGTCTTCAGAGGGTATCTATACTCATTCCACTATATTCAGAAGGGGTTAGAGGTCTTCTGGGTCATTGAGCAGCCTCTGGGCTTTTCCCATTCAGAGATGAAGGTAGAAAGACGTAAGGTTGGCTGAGCACAGGATGTAGCCATATAGCAATCAGAGCCAAAATATAGGCAGAGACTTGATAAAAGATATCTTCAAACAAGAAAAATGTAATCAAGGCAGCAAACGAGAGAATCCCAAGGAGTTTGAAGAGAAGTGCCTTATTTCCAGGCTAGGAAATCCTACCAAAGAAGAAGAAAAAGAGCAAATGAATGCACAATATTAAGGATAAGATGTAAGGCTGCAAGCAAACTATTAAGGCAAATCCTTGGTGATGTTGGCTGTCAGATGCGAGGCTTTGTGTAGGTGGTAATACAAGGCACTAAATTTCTTTTAAGACTGTAAAGGGGAGATGAACATGTGTGTTTGTATTCAAACGGTATTGTGTAATGAGATATTTGAGAGTATGGTTCTAGAGACGATGAAAATTACTCAGGTTTGACTTTGGACTCATTTAGTCTAAAGAAGAATATGACCAATGGTCAAATGTTCGATTAAAGGCTTGATTATTTAGCCAATACCCAACTTTGGGCATCCTTGTGTCACCTGCCTGAGAGAGATGCCATCAAGTCCTATCCTCATTCTTTGTTCCTGTGAGAAAGTTTACTTTAATGTGGGCCTTTTTGCTACCAATTCCTTCCAGCCACAGGTCTCAGGGGATCCTTGTGAAACATTAGATTATAGGCATTGCTTAGGAGGGAAAGGGAGGCTCTTTCAGAAAGGGTTCTCAAGATAATCCTTGGGTTGCAGAAAATTATTCATCACAAAGGGTTTGTAATCTCACAGGAGAAATTCTGGGGAAGTGAAAATGCTTCGGCTTCCACTAGACTAGTCTCTCTTTTCCTTTGCGAATTACATGTCTCTCTCATAAATGAGGTTCCTGTGGAGGTTTCTCTCTCTATGCTCTCCTTTCATCTGCAATGGGCCACCTTTTATTTAAGGGTCTACAAATGGTACAGTAAAAATATCCATCCAGGGAAATAAATTTCACAATTTTCCTTAAAAATCTGCCTTAAATAATTCTCACTATTGAAGATAGATTATAATTAACCCACATTATATTTTTAACACTGCTTTAACCAGTAAACGGACAATAATATGTTTTTGATGTTTTACCTCCTTCTATTTTTACTTTTCTACTTTTGAATTTTTGAAATGAATGAAATATACATTAAATATTATTGTGATCATAAGTTAATAGAATGTACATGCGTTTTTTAGTCTTTTGAAATTCGGTCTCTTATTTTGAAAAATTTCCTATTTCACATGAATTCTGATTATGTCATTGAATTTTCTTTTTCCTAATCCTACTCTTTAATGCCATTGCTCCTCATCAGAAACTCTAAAAGCAAAAGTTGTCTGCATGCCCAGTCCTCTGTCCCCAGTTTTCAGCTGGCATCCATGATCCTGGCCACAAACATGATGTGGCTCTTGACTTTGAGGGAAGTGAAAATGGCTTTACACAGATGGGCCTCCTCTTTAGCAAAATCCATCCTTAGTACCACACAGGGAGAAAAGAAAAGTGCCCAATGTACTAGGCAGGAGTGAGAGGGCCCTTCCTCAAGATGGAATATATGAATATATCACTAATCCCTAAGGGACAGTTTCTGTTGTGTTCAAAATGAATGTATTGAACAGGTATAGGATTTCCGTATATAATTCATAATTCTTATATTTTAAGTAGAGCAAAATAAATGCTTTTTGGAACTGGCTAACATTTAAGGCAGCAAAAACTCTTTAACAAACACAATAACAACCGCTCCGCTAGTGAAATACTCTCATTTCAGATGAGCACATCTGTCCAGTTCAGGCACTGGCTTCAGGACACCTATGTGAAACAAATTGGCTTAGTGACATGACATTTAGCTGTGCCAAGAGCTCTGAAAGAGAAGAAACCTGCTTTTGCCCATGACATGCCTCTGCTCTGCAACTCAGACGGTAGAGTGAAAATCAAATATGTGCTAGCAAGGCACTTGCTTTCACACGATGAAATAGTCTGAATTTATTGTGCAGATAGTGTACAATTACACAGCAGAGCCAAATCTCAAGGCACTTTATAACAATTGATGTCAATACATGTAAATAATTGCTCCAGAATAACTGGCAAAAATATTGCAAACATGGAAATGAGATTTTTCTTCTATCTAAAAACTATAATATGTGATAGAAATGCAGCAAGCCAATAACTCTAAGTAAAGACTTTTAGACATGAACACCTCTAGAAATCCAATTCACTCATTAATCTAAGAATGAAATAATACAGTATTTTTGCATAACCCCAGTTTCTTACAGCCTGGATATTTTAAAAGACCCTAGAGAATAATCCATGAATTCCATTGCACTCCTGATTTTATCTAGATCAAGTTTCATTTATTAGTTGATTTCCAGTTTAAGGGAGAACAGGGGCAGAAAAATAGCATATATAAAGTTGACCAGTCTTCCCACTAATTAAGACAATGTCGGAACTATAAGGAAGAGTAGAAGTCTCTTAAATTTCTCCCCCACCACCTACTTGTTTCAAAGATGAGAAAGTGGGGGCACCAATTTTATACTTAATTGTAGAAACGAGGCCCCAAGTCTACCTACTGGTTGAAGTTTTCAAATACAGTGCAGCTCAACTGTTCCCTAGGGATAGCTCATCTGCTTATTGAGGCTAAGAGTAGTATTGCAGTTACTTATTAAGAAGAGGAGGCTGGGTGGGATGGCTCACTCCTGTAATCCCAACACTCTGGGAGGCCGAGACAGGCAGATCACCTGAGGTCAGGAGTTTGGGACCAGCCTGGTCAACATGGTGAAATCCCGTCTCTACTAAAAAGACAAACAAATTAGCCAGATGTAGTGGTGCATGCCTATAATCCCAGGTCCTCGGGAGGCTGAGACTGGAGAATTTCTTGAACTTGAGAGGTGGAGGTTACAGTGAGCCAAGAATGCACCATTGCACTCCAGCCTGGGTGGTTGAGTGAGACTCCATCTAAAAAAAAAAAGGGAGGACATATTCGTCCATCACAACTAGATAAATATTTACTGATAGGTCAATGAATACATGTAATGCAAATGTATATACCTTATCTTTTCTTTCTTTATGATGGGAGAGAAATTCAGCTTTATTTGTGCCTTCAGAAGGCAGCAGACCTTTGGGATAGGACTTTAGTGATTCATTTCTTATAAAATTCAAAGATCTTTCAGATAACTTTGGAGGAAAAAGAGTTTCCACCTTGGCAAAGTCAACTTTTTCTTTTCCTACGTGCACCTTTTGCTGTTTGCCAAGCTACTAATAAGATATCTCCACTCAGAGTCATGAAATATTCTCTGCTTGAAAGAGAACAGGAATGTTTAGTGTTCTCTAAGGCATTTAGAAACTAATACGGAATGGTGGGAAGCAAGACGTTAACTATTTCTGACAGTGATTTAGAGAATATTTAGTTTCCTAGAAAGTAGGGTGAGAGTTATTTATTTATTTTTCTTTTAAGCAATTACTTGGAACACATATTAGATCTTAGTCCCTTTGCACTGCACCTAGCTTTGTTCAAAAGATTCTTGATGAATGACTGAAGATATATTTTAAAAATCTGTAAAATTTTGGCCAGAAGTAGAATATCTATTGTCTTTTGATTTTAGATGAATTTAAAAAATTGCTAGGCATTTTGTCATATAATTACTTTTATTTAACAATCCTTACTTTAAAAATTAACAAAAACCTAGAGACTAAATATATTACTCAATTTCTCTCTCTCTCTCTCTCTCTGTCTTTTCTTTCTTTCTTTTTTTTTTTGTTTTTTTGAGACAGAGTCTCTGTCACCAAGGCTGGAGTACAATGGCCTGGTCTTGGCTCACTGCAACCTCTGCCTCCTGGGTTCAAGTGATCCTCCTACCTCAGCCTCCCGAGTAACTGGGACTACAGGCATGTGCCACCATATCCAGCTAACTTTTTTGTATTTTTAGTAGAGATGTGGTTTCACTCTGTTGGCCAGAATGGTCTCAATCTTTTGACCTAGTGATCCACCTGCCTTGACCTCCCAAAGTGCTGGGATTACAGGTGTGAGCCACCAAGCCCAGCCCAATCAATTAATTTCTAAGAAATTTTATTTTTAGAGGAATTTGAGGTTCACAGGACAATTGAGCAGAAGGTACAGAGATTTCCCCTATGCCTCCTAACTCACATACACACAGCCTACTAACCATCAAAATCACAAGTCACACATGAAACTTTTAACCATAGATAAAAGCAAATTTTATACTAGCTCATTTCCTTTAGTCATTTTCATTAAGCTTTAACTTTTGGAGTAATTTTCCCCATGATCCAATAAGAGACAGTTTCACATGCTGCACCAATTTAAGAGAAAAAAGGAAAGAGTAAACTGATGTTGGACCTCAATGAATACATTTTCAAAAGAAAACTATGCCTTTAAAAAAGGAAAAGAAATGAGTAGCACAACACGAATAAAAATAGTGAATTGCCAATTTTAAAAGTCCTGATTTTTGGCTTGTACCAGTCATGATGGAGAGACCTAATAAAGGTCATTCTACACATTCTTTTTTTTTTTTGAAATGGAGTCTAGCTCTGTCACCCAGGCTGGAGAGCGGTAGCACATTCTCAGCTCACTGCAATCTCCACTTCCCAGGCTCAAGAGATTCTCATGCCTCACCCTCCCGAGTAGCTGGGACAATAGGCATATGCCACCACACCTAACTAATTTAGTAGAGACAGAGTTTCACCATATTGGCCAGGCTGGTCTCCAAATCCTGACCTCAAGTGATCCGCCCACCTCTGCCTTTGAAAGTCTAGACATTCTTTTGGTATTTCCCTTTAAAGTCAGAGAATATACAAGAAATCAAAAGAATGTAGTAGACAACAAACCAATGAGGAGAATACTAAATTAAAAGTAAAAACTTGTCTTTTTTGTTGCAGAGAGCTTCCTTTTAGAAGTGAAGAAGGCACTTGTGGGCTCTGAATTCTTTGATTGGAGTTGCATTTCCAGTTGTCTTGGGATTTGAAAATTTTTTGGTTGTTAGACTTTCCATATCTTTCCCATTTAATTCCCTTCAGTGTGGTTTGGGCACCTATTTTTCCTTGAGTTTTTGCACACAACTCTATTCTGTAGATATTATGTGCAGTGAGAAAAGAGAAAATAAATCCAGTTCTCCCTTGGCAGATCTTTGATGCCTTTTAATTCTAACCTTGCTATATCTAGATGATATACGATTTCTTAGAGCTGTCCCTGTTTGGTTGGAAAAATATACCTTACCTCAAAATATATTTTATTGTCATTACTATCATATCTATTACAAAACCTCCTATCTCACATGAGCTGCTGAGTCACCTGTTCTTAGATCTAAGAGATGAAAGCCATAAAATCGATTTTAAAATGCAGTGGTCAAAAAAAAAAAAAAAAAAAAGTCAAATGGCACAGCAGAAATCACCAGGGTGTATACAATAGCTTGAGAGTCTCTTTCCATTCCTACCTTCCTTCAAATAAATGAAATACTACTCTGGAAATCCTTTTTTTTTCTGAGAATTAATTTTTAAAGCTGAAAAAGTATTACTTAACTGATTAAAGAAATCTAAAGCATTCATCTAAGTATTGGTTCATCAGTAATCAGTGAGACATAACCAACACATACCAAATATGATGGAAGATATTACTTATTAATTTCCTATTTAATAGGACATATTAATTTCAAGCACCCATCACATCATTGTTTGATGGAACCACTTGATCCTTGTTTCCCCACCACTTCCCCCCGTATTGTCAGTGGAGTGTACTGTGGAAAGGTGCCTAGGGAACTAGTACAAATGCATATGAGCTAGGATCCAAAGCACTTGTGTTGGAAAGGAAAATTCTAGTACCACGGTCATAGGGAAATCAATCTTCCCACAGATAAGAAGGTCAGAATGCTACACATTTTACAAGACACCTTTGCTATTATTCATTCGTTCTTATTTTTAAAAAAGAGGAAAATGCATTACACTGACTTCTTCCTGCTCCAAAACCTCGGTCCACTGACAGTGTTGGGAATGGCACAGGCCGGAGAGTGAACTGCGGGTGGGGATATCCACAGGTGGGAGACGGGAGGATTCCTGGGTACTGGGCACTTTCTAGGGTCGGCACAGGGATGGCGCTCACAACAGCTGCAAAAGAAAAAGGTTAATGAGTTATTTGAATCTTACGTATCCATGCAACAAGCAAAAAAAAAAAAAAAAAAAAAGTGGAATTTTCGGATCCTCAAATCTATACATAACCTTCATAGTATCAAGTAGATTCCCTTGTTTACCTCTCTCCACCAATCCTACTTTTTATTTTAGAAAAGACAGCTCACTCCTCAAGCATCTTACTATGAGATATTATTCTGCAGTTTAAAACATTCTAAGGCTCCAAACAAAGAAACAATTAATCAAGTTACCATAAATCCACCTTAACATTTTATTTTGATCATTTTGTTTGTTGTTTGTCTTGGTCTTATTCTTTCTTCTAAGGATGAATGCCATTAGAAAGGTTCTGTTGTTCACAATCAAGTATATTGTGTAGAGTGGGCTGAAAAAGTATTGGGAATTTTCCATTAATTCTGTAAAAGAATGTATTGCTCTTGAGAGACAGTTCAGAGAGAGAGAGTGAGAGAAGCAAAGTGTTTTCTCAATAGTCATACTTAGGATTTATCTTTAAATAGAAAATATCTTCAAATACCCAAATCACAGCAGGTGAGTGACATATTAAGTGTAACTGGATGTTTTTCAGGAATACCAACATGTTTTAGTTAGTTTTAGGACCTCAGGTAGTTGCGAGTTGAAAGATTATTAAAAATAACTTAGGATGAGAGATTATAATGTGATTTTTGGCATGTAATTCGGGAGAGGTTCAAATTATTGAGTGATTGCTATAAAGATCTCATTGTTACAGTACACATTCATATATATACACACTATATATATATATATATATATATACACACACTATATGTATATGCAAACATATGCAAAGGTTTCACAGTGTTTATATCAATAAAAAGCACACTGGAACAGAGTTAATGCAATAAGCAACATTCAGACATGGATATATGCAATTAATAAACAAAAAGCCCCATTCATATCATTAAGTGATAACACGCCAATAAAATTTTACTCTATATGCAATTGTCAGAAATACTAATGGTAATGTTAACAAAATCCGCAGGAAAGAAAATTCACAATTAAAGACTCATAGTCACCAGAATTAAAAACATAAAATAAAATTTTGGTTTATATAAATTTTATGCTGCAAAAACATTGATAATCAATAAAAGACCCACAAACATAAAAATAGATCATGTCTGTAAGTTAATCTATAGGGAAAATAAATTGTAGATTCTAATTCAAGGATAAAAATGAGTGATGTTAACTTTTATCTGTTAACAAGCCACCTCCTTACATATTTTATAAAGGGATGATGTTGGTATCAAACCACTATGGTATTTTTATGCTTTTAGATTGGTTTAAAAGAGTGGTATACCAGAAAAATTCCATCTTTCACAGGTATGTTACATGTAACAGAATGTTTTAAGTGCCAGATTTTAAATGTATGAGGGGATACATGGTTTTTCTAAATTTAGAGAAGAGTGAATGAATATTTGAGAATAAGTGGTACAAAGCACAGTGCCTCAATAAAAATACTTTATAAAAAGCACATTATGAATATACAAACACATAAAGAGGCTCCAGAAAAAGGGAAATTTAAAAAATGACAAGGAAACTTTTTATAAGAATCAAAGATTCAAACCAGATACCAGCCAAAATATTACAAATTCCTTAAAGAAAGAAGTTATAATTTTGTTGTCTTTGTGTCTTTCCTAGTAAAGTGCTAGAGATACTTCATATTTTTCAAGTGAGTAAATATGAAGGATTTTCTAGGAGTATTATTTAGAAATATGTCATTTTAACAAACTGGAGACTTTTAGAGTGGCTTGATGTATGAGTTAGTCTCCTGGGGTATATAGTTACTATAACTACAATAATAATTGTAATAATAATGTACTTGAACATATTTGTAAATACAAGCCATACAAGAGAATAAAGTCTATTTTTAAACAACTCAAATTCCCAGAGTCTGAGAAAGTCAGTTGAGTTATTTCAACTGTCTTACTGATCAAATAGATCACTGCAGTCATTAAAGTGGATTGCTAGGTTGCAAAGCATTCCCTGTATTCATAATTTTCTCTCATAAATAAATGTGACAATGTTAGTCTCCCTTAAATATAGAAGACATTCATTCTACAAATTGTGCATACTATATTTTCTTATCAAAATGATTATAATACAAGCAAAATAACTGTTAACAAATGTTTTTTATAATATGTTTAGAAAAGGAGTTTCATAAGTATGTTCTGATTTGGAGCCAAGCAAATTTGGATAGAGAAACAAAACAATTTTGCAAGCCATCTAGTCTTTTAGTTAGAGTACTGAGAACACTTGAGAGACTATGTTCAGACTGCAGCTCCAAGTCTTTCATTACTGAAGAAAGAAATTTTACTTTCTAATAGTTTTGCATTTTTGCTACTGGCCTGATAACAAAGGGTTTACAAATAATAAAAGTTCTTTCAAAAACAATACATGGGTCATATGTTTCTACATCTCAAAAATGCTCATTATTTTATTTCCTGACATGAAATAGAATAGTCAGCATCAAAAAGCTTTGATCTTGGAGTATTTCATTCTATGTTTCATTTCTGAAAAGGCACAGAAGTCTACATTTACTTACAACAAAAATTAATCATTCTTAAAGTAAGTTGAATAAAACACCAGATATTAATGTATATTTTGGTGTTTTTTTCCCTTGATGTCAGTTTTGAAAGTCAGAAATACACACACAAACACACACACACACACACACACACACACACACACACACACACACACAGACACAAATGCTTCAACTCAAAGCATTCACTCCACTGCTATGTTTATGTAAAATAGCTCAGAGAGCGATATTATCAAGCATTTTCAATAAATCTCTGCTCTGCGGCAAAAAATGACAAGAAATCTGTTCTGACACAGCTTTCTGACAATGGAATTTGTCTCTGACACTGATGCACAAAGATTTTTCAAGTAAAAATTCCCTCACCAAATTACTTAGCTCCATGAACAAAGCACATTGGTATTTGAAAACTTCCATATTTCTGTGGAATCGGGGGTGATGTCCCCTTTATTGTTTTTTTATCGCATCTATTTGATTCTTCTCTCTTTTCTATTAGTCTGGCTAGTGGTCTATCTATTTTGTTGATCTTTTCAAAAAACCAGCTCCTGGATTTGTTGATTTTTTGAAGGATTTTTTTGTGTCTCTATCTTCTTCAGTTCTGCTCTGATCTTAGTTATTTCTTGTCTTCTGCTAGCTTTTGAGTTTTTTTAATCTTGCTCCTCTAACTCTCAATTTTGATGATAGGGTGTCGATTTTAGACCTTTCCTTTTTCCTCATGTGGGCATTTATTGCTATGAATTTCCCTCTAGACACTGCTTTAAATGTGTCCTGGAGATTCTGGTACGTTGTGTCTTCGTTCTCATTGGTTTCAAAGAACATCTTTATTTCTGTCTTCTAGATGTTTTGAAGTTTTGCTTTCACATTTAATTCTTTAATGTCTGGAATTTTTTATTTGGTGTGAATTAGGGATCTAAATTCATTTATTTTCCACGTGAATAGCCATTTCTCCCTGTACTGTATGTTAAATAGTTTATTGCTTCTTTTGGAATGTATAGTACTCCTACAAAAATTTCTAAAAATACGGGAATCTGTGTCTTCCTACTAATATCCTACAGTCTTAATTACTTGAGCTTTGTAAAGAATCAGTCTTTCTTTCTTTCTTTTCTTTTTTGATGGAGTTTTGGTTTGTTCAGGCTGGAGTGCAATGGCACCATCTCAGTTCACTGCAACCTCTGCCTCCTGGGTTCAAGCAATTCTCCTGCCTCAGCCTCCTGAGTAGCTAGGATTATAGGCACCCAGTACCACACCTGGGAAATTTTTATATTTTTAGTAGAGATAGGGTTTCACCATATTGGCCAGGCTGGTCTCAAACTCCTGACCTCAGGTGAGCTGCCTATCTCGGCCTCCCAAAGTGCTGGGATTACAGGTATGAGCTACCGCACCTGGCCTGTAATGAATCTTTAGATCTTTTTTCTTTTTTTGAGATGGAGCCTCATTCTGTCACCCAGGCTGGAGTGCAGTGGTATGATCTTGGCTCACTGTAACCTCCAGCCCTGGGTTCAAGTGATTCTCGTGGCTTAGCTTTCCTAGTAGCTGGGATTGTAGGTGCATGCCATCATGCCCAACTGATTTTTGTATTTTTGGTAGAGACAGTTTTGCCATGTTGGTCAGCCTGGTCTCAAACTCCTGACCTCAGGTGATCCACCCACCTTGGCCTCCCAAAGTTCTGGGATTACAGGTGTGAGCCACCACACCTGGCTATGAATCTTTATATCTGGTAGGGCATATCCTCGTTTTCTTTAGGTTCTTTTGTTTTTCTATTAATTATTTTACTTAACAAATAAATACAGTATTATTAACATCGGTGGCAAAGATAAAGAACATGCTCCCAAAGAGTTAAGAGTCCACTAAGGAAATCCCCTGCTTGCCTCTAACTCTCTACTTTCATTTTTATTCCCTTTGTCGATTTATCTCATTCAGTAGACCATGAACTTCATGAGAGCTGGTTTCATGTCTGTCTTCATTGCTGACACATACCTGGCTCTTGGAGGCCTAATGAATGAAAGAACTCCATGGCTGAAGCTAGTCACGTGAGAGAGAAAAAAGAACTTCAGTACCGTTAATGCATATTAAGTGTTAGATGAGTACTGCATACTTACTGCTTAAAAGTAAAGAGAAGGCAGAATTGACTTCCAGCTTAAGCCCTAACAAATAGCTTCTTGGAGGATTCTAAGTTGCGCCTTCAAGAATGGTTGCAATAAGGGAGAGGATGTGACTTTTCGCAACCTCTGGAAAGAATGACTCAAAGAAAGGAAAGCTGACATTAAGGCAAATTCAGAGTATTCATATGGTTGGTCGAGTGTGAAATGGAGTTCTTATGGGAAAATAGTGGCAGATGAGGGAGGTTGGTGCTTGAAGCCAGACTGTGGCGTCCAGAATGGTAGGCCATGGAATTTTGAGAGCAGAGTAGACAGAATTAGGAAAGGAAAGGAATCAGAACAAGTACACATTGTGTAAACTTTCACCTGGATAAGACACTAGACTGGTGGGAGGGATGTCGTGCCTAAGGATGAACTGTTTTTTCTATATACCTTTCTCTAGATGCTTTAATTGAACTATTATTCTCCAATGACAGATCTTGGAGCCTAATCAACAGCTAAAAAGGTCTTTGGTTAGGATTCAGCTTTTGTTGCAGTTTTCCTTTTCTTTCAATCCAGCTAATCCAAAGATGCATTGGACTTCAGAGTTTATTTCCTATTCTCTGAATAAAAAGACTCAAAGAAATATATAGCACTTATAGCTGATTTTCCACAGTATCACTTTATCATCCGGTTAATTAGGTGACTTGAGTATGTTTTGATCTCCATGCTTTTTTTCCTCTGTAGTACCCTACTTTTTTCAAGAGGGGAAAAATATTTGTTCTTTTTGTTTTTAAAGCTCATATGTAAAACCATCAGCTTAGAAAATTAAAAAGCACTTAAAACTGTTTTATTCAAAAGAAATCATTGTCAATGTGTTAATGCTTTTTCCTTGAGGGTTTTTTTTTTTTTTTTTTTTAAATTTTTGGGGTAAGTTTTTTGTTTGTTTTTCAAGGAAGTTATAATGAAAATACATCCAATGAAAAATGTTTCCACAGCTGGTGGATCGGATTGCTAGAGGCCAGGCTTTTTTTTTACCAAACTTCAAAATCTAGTTGAAGGCTGGGCACAGTGGCTTATGCCTGTAATCCCAGCACTTTGGGAGGCTGAGGAAGGTGGATCACTTGACGTCAGGAGTTCGAGACCAGCCTGGCCAACATGGCAAAACCCCGTCTCTACTAAAATACAAACATTAGCTGGGCATAGTGGCGAGTGCCTGTAATTCCAGCTAGTCAGGATACTGAGGTGGGAGAATTGCTTGAACCTAGGAGGCAGAGGTTGCAGTGAGCTGAGATTGTACCACTATACTCCAGCCAAGGAGACAAAGTAAGACTCCGTCTGTCTCAAAACAACAACAAAAAATCTAGTTGGAGGAAAATAAAATAATCTTAAGTTATTGTTGCATATTGGTATGAACCTTAACACCAAAGGAATAGCTCAAGAAGAATTATCCCATATTGCCTTTTTGTTATGTTTTAGTGTGTTCTATAGTTGTAACAATGTGTTTCTTATTTTAACAGTACTATCAAAAGTTTTGGTGGAACAGTGAGTATTGTCCCAGTTGGGGAAGCGAAGACATACATAAATGGAAGACGTATTTTGGAACTCACAGTATTACATCATGTAAGTGGATGGGTGCTACGATATAAGAAACTGTTTGACTTTAGACAAGCCGTTTAATTTTTTTGAGTTGTAGTTTTCTCTATAAGGTAAGGGTGTTGAAGTAGATTAAGGACTTTTTTGTTTCAAAAATTAATTTTCCTATTAATTGCTTTCTTTTGTGTGAAGACAAAAGTTCCATTTATATGAATCAGTACCTGAAGAGCTGACCACTAACAGTATCATTATGTGTTCTATAAAGAGCTAGGCTTTAGAATCAGACTATATAGGGTTGAAACCGTGGCTTTGCCATTGCTGTGTGACCTTTGGCAAATTATTTAACTAGGTGATTTAACAATATCACCCAAGTCAGGACACTTTTGAGATCATTATTAATCATTATATCAGGAGAACAAATGTCAGCAGTATGTTGCAGGCAAACCCAGATGCATTGTGATTTTATATATCCTGCCTTTCAGGGATAGTGAAGGATCAACAGAAATAATAATTTGTGTATATAGTTCTTAGAACAGTATCTGCAAATAGTAAGCTCTCAAAGAATATCCGTTGTTATTAAGCTTTGTGCTCTTTAGTTTCCTCATTCTAAAATTGACGTGATTATATGTATCTCACTGAATTGTTGTGAGTCGTAAATGTGATAACATGCAGTCATGCACCTCAGGATGATGTTTGGGTGGTGAGGGACCACATATACAACAGTGGTCCCATAACACTATAATACTGTATTTTTACTCTATTTTTTCCTGTTGAGATATACAAATATCTACCATTGTGTTATAGATGCTTACACTATCCAGTACAGTAATATGCTGTACAGGGTTGTAACTAGGAACAATAGGCTATACCATATAGTCTAGGTGTGTAGTAGGCTATACCATCTAGGATTGTGTAAGTACATTCCATGATGTTCACACAACTATGAAATCATCTAACAGTGCATTTCTCAGAACGTATCCCTGTTGTTAAGAGACATAAGACTGCATATATAATGTGCTTAATGCAGTGTTTGGTATATACAGAGTAATAAATGTTGGGAGGCTGAGGTGGGTGGCTCACGAGGTCAAGAGTTTGAGAACAGCCTGGCCAACATGGTGAGACCCCATCTCTACTAAAAATGCAAAAATTAGCTGGGCATGGTATCGTGCACCTGTAATCCCAGCTACTCAGGAGGCTGAGGCAGGAGAATCGCTTGAACCTGGGAAGCCGAGGTTGCAGTGAGCTGAGATTGCGCCATTGCACTCCAGCCTGAACGACATAGCAAGACTCTGTCCCAAAACAACGACAAAAAGTAATAAATGTTAGTTGCCAGGATGTTTATGTTTATCATTAACACTAGACTATATTAAATTGTTGGGCATAATGAATTTTCTCGTGTAATTTTTTGGTTGAGACTCACCTCAAGTAGTTAATTCTTTTGTGTGCTTTAGGGTGATCGAGTGATTCTTGGTGGAGATCATTATTTTAGATTTAATCATCCAGTAGAAGTCCAGAAAGGAAAAAGGCCATCTGGAAGAGATACTCTTATAAGTGAGGGTCCAAAAGACTTCGAATTTGCAAAAACTGAGTTGCTCATGGCGCAAAGATCACAGTAAGTATTGCTGTTGATATGAAATAGTAAGTGTATGAGAGAGAGCTGCAACAGACTTAATAACGCTGTGCCAGTCTCTAGTAATTAAATCTTCGGGTGCTGGTTTCTAGTGATATTATTTTTTCTCTTGGTACATTCATTAGTTCAGTGAGTATTTATTGAGCATCTATTATGTGTCTCACAGTACCAAATGCTGGGGATATAAAGAGTAAGGGTTGAAATTTAGCTCATGTCCTGGAGGAATTCATCATCTCAAGGGGCTGATGCACAGTTTTAACAGTGCTATAATACTGTGCTCTGAAAGAATCCTGCACTGTGTGGTATGGAAGCTCATGGGGTGACATCTGGCCCTGGCCAGTTATCAGCAAAGGTTTCTGGAAGATGAGAAGATGTTCTGTAAAGGAGAATCCCAATAGAGGATTCAAATTTAGCCAGAGAAAGACTGGGAGTGTGTACTTTTGTTTTCTTTTCTTCTTGTGCCCCAGTTTTAGTTCATGCAGTATTGTAGGATTTCTGGCATAAGCGCTATCTTTGTAAGCTAGCTGGTAAAGTATATACAAATAAACTGCTAAAGAGTTTGGACTTTCTCTTAAAGGATAAGGGAGACATTAAAGAATTTTGAGCAGACGTGAGACACTCATAATCAGAATCACGTTTTTAGAGCGATCACCAACACTGAAATTTAGAGAATGAATTAGAGGTACAGCAAGCTTAAAACCTGCAAATGCAGCTAAGAGACTATCGAAGTAAGATAAATATAGCATGGTTAGGTAGGAAAGAAACATACAGGAGATAAGATCGACGGGGCTTGATGACTAAAGAGGGTGAAAGGAGGAGGAATCGAGAACTAGTTATGGGCTGGACTAACTGCTTTGTCACCTTTTAAAAAGCCTCAACCTGATTTTGCCCTTTAGAAAGAATTTTTTTTTTAATTGAATACAATATAAATAGCACAAAATTTACCAAGTTATCCATTTTTAATTGTATAGTCCAGTGGCATTAAGTACCTTCACATTGTTTTGTTTTGAAACGAAGTCTGGCTCTATCTTCCAGGCTGGAGTACAGTTGGCACGATCTCGGTTCATTGCAACCTCTACCTCCTGGCCTCAAGCCATCCTCCCACCTCAGCCTCCTGAGCGGCTGGGACTGCAGGTGCACACCACCACGCCTGGTTAATTTTTGTATTTTTTTGTAGAGATGGGGTTTCACTATGTTGCCCAGGCTGGTCTCGAACTTGTGAGCTGAAGCAATCCACCTGCCTTGGCCTCACAAAGTGCTGGGATTACAGGCGTGAGCCACTGTGCCCACCCTAGTACCTTCACATTGTGTGCAACCATCACCATCATCCATCTCCAGAAATTTTTTATTGTTCCAGACTGAAACTCTGTATCTGTTAAACAACAGCCATTATCCTCTCTCCCTAGCTGTGAGATCCACTAGCTTGCTTTCTTCTGATATTCTTATTCTCTTTTTCAGTAAAATTGGGAATGGAAGTTTCTGTGTAATACAGTTACTAAAGCACTGATTTTATTGAGAAGAAAGACTCTTTAGTTTTCTACCATCATTGATTCTTTTTCTCCTATATATGGAGAAGTGACAAAGCTAATTTCATGTTTTGACTTATCAGAACATCAAATTATTACAAATGGCTTAAAATATATGATACAATCTCTGCCTTATCAGCTCTTGTATCATGTATTTTTAGTCATCAATATTTTCCTAATATAAATTAGGTTGTTGATATATGAAATATAATTTTTTGCTCTAACCAATGTTTAACATAAAATAACCTTATTTTGCATTTATTATAATATTAAATATATTTACTGTACTGTTTGATACCATATTTTTATATAATTCATTTTCCTTAAGCATTAGAAAAATATATTTATTTAAATGTCAGGCGTCTGCAATAGTAACTAAGTTAGAAATAAACAATTTTTTCATCCTGTGTGTTTAAATTTTGAGTGTGAAAATTGTAGAGCCAGTGAAATTTTTAAAAACACTGTTGATAGAATGTCAGAAATTAAGTTTTAAGAAATTAAGTTTAAAAGTTTAAACTTCTGTTCAATGGAAAACTTTTCAATGGGATTAAGAGCTGTTATGATGTAGGGTCCAGCCCTACAGGGTCCTGTGAGCCCCTTCCTGCTGGTGTGGAGACGAGAAACTAGAAATAAAAGACACAAGACACAGAGATAGAGAAAAGAGAGTCTGGGCTTGGGGGTCCACTGCCAACCAAAGCGCAGAGTCCAGCAGTGGCACCGAGTGCCTGGACACTGAGTTTTATTGAGTACAAAGCAGGGGGCAGGGAAGATAGGGTGAGGTAATGGTGGTCAGTGACAGGGTCAGGTAAGTCACGTGTCTTGGAGATAGGGGGCCCAGGACTTTCAAGTAGCTGAGATGAGGAGAAAACCTAATGTGTCATCACTTTTCTCATATTTGCCAGAAATGTCAAGGACATTAAAATTATGTTACTATTATTAATTCTTATCTTATGAGAAAAAGAGAAACCAGGTGCAGAAGCAGGGCATGAGAGTGGACATGGAACGTGACCATTGAAGCACAGCATCACATAGACAGTTAAGCCCCCGGATGTCTGTGGGCCTACCTGACCACCATCAAGCCTTACTAAACAAGAGCGTGGAGAAGCGGAGTTTTCTTTAAATTTCTCCAGGAAGGAGATGTCTTGGCCATTTTGGACATCTCCTTCCCTAGCTGGCTAAACAGCGGGCGCTTTCCCGTCACTGGTGCTGCCCCACCGCCGAGGCGCCCTCCAGCAGTCCTTATGTGGGCGTGACAGAGGACTTAGAGCAGCTTGCCTTAGGATCACTTTGTTCACAATGTCACCTCGGTTCCATGCTTCGTAACCCAATCATCATTAGTAAAATTAAAGGTTATATTGAG
>CAUYLG010043606.1:0-19709 GCA_963573385.1 Cacajao melanocephalus
TTTTTTTTTTTTTTTTTTTTTTTTTTTTTTTTTTTTGAGATGGAGTCTCACTCTGTTGCACTGGCTGGAGTGCAGTGGGATGATCTCAGCTCACTGCAAGGTCTGCCTCCCTGGTTCAAGTGATTCTCCTGCCCAGCCTCCTTAGTAGCTGGGATTACAGGAGCGTGTCACCACACTTTGATAATTTTTGTATTTTTAGTAAAGACAGGGTTTTACCTTGCTGGTCAGACTGGTCTTGAATTCCCCTGACCTTGCGATCTGCCCCACTTGGCCTCCCAAAGTGCTGGGATTACAGGTGTGAGCCACCATGCCCTCCCAATAAATTGTGTTTTCACACAATGTTATGCAAACATGAATATGTTATTCCACGTAAAACCCATTTTCCAAGGATGACCTTATAAACATGTTATAAATTATTACTAATATTATTAATGCAAGTATATAGTATCATATTTTAAGAGATGCTTACAACTGAGGACTGAATTAGATAAATACCATTTTTAATTCAATTGCTAATTTGAAACAATGAAATATACTCAAAGAAAAATCAACAATACTGAATTTATTTAGACAAGTTGGTTTCTAAACCTGTTCATCTAGCTATATGAGATTCCTAATATTTAGGGACCTGTTACTTAAGATATCAACCATTCTTCAGCAATTGCTTGGATTCAGAGATTTATCTAATGTTCTGTATGTATTGCTAGACCATCCAGAAAAAAAAAATTACCTCTATTGAGTTTTTCGTTTCATTCTCAAATCTTAACCACGAGTTACATGTTAATTTAATCAACATATTATAATTCACTTAGAGTTAATTAATATAGTAAAATGTTAAAATTAACTAAACTCATATAGTTTACTAATATGTACAGTAAGCTTAGCACACAATTTACCCAGTCTTAGATACTATGATAAACTCTGTAGATTAGATGATGAAGGAAATACCAAACCTACTGATGCAGAATTATTTCAGTGGTCTTTCACCAGCCAGAAAGCTCCACAGCCAGAGTGGCCTCTGCCCAGACATTTTTGGCTCTGGGCTTTCCACTGGGCTCACTCTACTCTCTTGGTCCATGGGCTGCACTCCTTTCATGCCCCGGCCCAGATCCCATGTTCACCATTTTCTGCCTTGAGTGGTGACATCCGGATGAGGAGGATGCAGCAGCACCCCAAAACTTGAAGATGCCACCCAGTGCAGAGCCCCAAGGGATGGGTGTTCTGGCTCTCCCATGGGGAAATCACAAGGTCTGAGCCTCCAGGAACTGTTACAGCTCTCTCCTTCCCAGTCTGCAGCATGGCAAATGGGATCATGGCTTGGGAAGTCCCAAGGTCTGGACTCCTAGAAGAGTCACAGCATCTTTCATTCCCATCATGGGCAGCTCGGTGAGCTGGCCAAGAATGTGTGACAGCCCTTTCCGCTCCTGCCATTTGGCGAGCTAAAATTAGGCATTGTTTGTTATGGAGAATAGTCTGAATAAAAAATATATAAATAAAATGGTATTGTTTCCATGAATAAACTTATGTTTAAGTTCAAATTATATTTCTGACTTTTTAAAAAAAAGTCTTTAGGCTTTAAGCTTCACTTAAATATGTCATACTGATACAGTATAACATGATATTAATGGAAACACATATAAAATAATCATCCCAGTATATATCTTTTCTGCTTTTAAGAATGAAAATCACATTACAGATTGCATATGTTCAATTCTGCTTCTAACTCCAAAGATAAGCAAATAACCCTTTTAAGCTACTAAGAAATATGGACACTAGCATAAAAATCTTTAAAATGGCAATTTTTATAGATGTTCAAAACAAATTATATCTACCAATTATCCAATCAAAAATCCTCTTAATACTATATTTAGAGCAAAATAAGTTTTTAAGCCGAATATATTTTATGTATTTTTAGCTAGGACATTCCAGAATATTTATTAATCACTTGTTTTAATTTTATAAACATCTTTCTAAGTATTGAGCTAAACTTTAGTTAAGTAACTGTATGTGTGTTATAAAAGATGTATATATGTAATTGTATATGATTTGATTAGATAAAAGATAAAGATATAATTTTTTTTTGAGACAAAGTCTTGCATTACCACCTGGGTTGGAGAGCAGTGGCATGATCTCGGCTTACTCCAACCTCTGCCTCCTGGATTCAAGTAATTCTCCTGCCTCAGCCTCCCGAGCAACTGGGATTACAGGCGCCCATCACCACACCTGGCTAATATTTTGTATTTTTAGTAGAGACGGTTTCACCATGTTGGCCAGGCTGGTCTTGAACCCCTGACCTCGTGATTCACCCACCTCAGCTTCCCAAAGTGCTGGGATTATAGTCGTGAGCCACTGGTCTTCATAAATGTTTAATATACATAAATACATAATTGCTATGAAAAGTAATAAATTAAAATGGAGGCTTGTAATGTATTATGAGATTTTAGATATTAATTATGCCTGTGGAGATGTAGGAAGGCTTCACAGAGGTCAAATTTAAAATGATTTTTCTTATCCTCAAAGAATTACAATTTTTCTTAGATCAAATCCAAATGGAAAGGATTATTGTAAGAAAGTGTTTGAAGAAACATGTTGTAAAGTGGCTATAAATACATCATGAATAGAACCTGTAGTCCGATGAGGTCTAGGTGTAAAAAAAGAAGCCCAGTGAATTGGAAGTGACTCAACGGCTTCTACGGGAGGGAGCTATACAGCTTGCCATTTAAAATCAGGGTCTGCAAAGTCAGGTTGTCTGTCACTATTTACTTTTGAGCCTTTGACATGTAGCTCAAACTTCCTAAGCTCATCACCTGAAAAAATGCCAATACTATGAATGATAGCTACAGTTTACTCTGTTATACTGTACCTGGGATCATTCTATTCCTTCCTGTTCAATCCTTATTGAATTTAATCCTCATTTAATTCTCACAAAACTTTATGAAATAATTTCCCTTAATAAGAAAACTAGCGCATAGAAAGTTTAAGTAATTTCCCAAAGTCAGACAAATTAATAAGATTTTAGGTCAAGTTCCTTCAGTTTTGTTGTTAAATGCAATAATTTATAAGAGAAGCAAAAACTTACATAAAAACATAAAAGAAATTGCAAAATTTTATGTTACCTATCTACTCAAATAAAAAGGGAATCCTAGTCTGGTAATATTTTTATGGTAATCATTTAATGTATCAATGTCATTAAATATTTTCATTCAACAAATGTATACATGTCATTAGATATTTTCATTAGATAAATAACTGCTTTGAAGCCAAAATGAAGCATAATATAGAGTAGTTTTACTGTTCTAAAATTATTTGTTCTCTGTCTATTCAACTTATTCTCCTCCTTAAGTTCTGTCAAATTATGTAAAAAAAAAGAACAACAATGAGTGAACAGATGAGGCATCTCATCAGAAATGGACCCAATGGATTGAGATTATTTCTAATTTCAAAAACATTTTAGCATATTTATGATGGTTAAGAGATTATGCATTCTGATAATGAGTGTAGAAATATTATAAAACACCAAGTTTTATAACAAAGTATTTTCACTGATAATAGGAATGAAGCCAGAATGAGGCTTTACCACATCTATTAGACACTGAAGTGGAGGCCTCAGCTAGATCAAAAACACCAGAAATCGTAAATAAAACATAGAAATGTGATAAGGAAAAAACCCTGTAATATTCCCAAATGATCTAATTATGTGGGTAGAAGAATTAGAAAATTTCTGAATAAATTTAGATCAATGGGGACAAAATAAATATACAACAGTTGTATTGCTTTTTACCACCAAAGGACACTTTGAAATAAAAACTCAAAAATGAAACCACTTAATAGAAAGTAAACATGCCTAGAAATAAATCTAAATAAGAGATATGTGAGACTTGTACAAATAATATATAACACATATTATTGAATAAAATTAAAGAAAACTTACATAGAAATAGAGGATTTTACTAAGTTTATGGAGATTTAACATTAAAGATATAATTTCTCCTGAAATTGATATATACATTCAATGTAAACCTAGTTGATATCATAAATGACTATTTTAGAATTTGACATGCCACTTCTAAACTTTATATAAAAATGCAATGGACCAAGAATAGTAAATAAAATATTTTAAAAGCTGGAGGACTGAAACTACATAAAAACCAAAATGTACTATAAAGCTACAGTGAGTAAGATGCTGGGGTTTTGGTAGGAACAGAAAACTAGATCAATGAAACAGAATGGTGTGTCCAGCAACAGACCTCTGTGTACACATACACAAACACACACACACACACACACACACACATACACACAAACACACACACACATACACACAGATATATATATATATATATATATATATATATATATATATACATACACACATATATATGTACATATATATGTACTCACACTTTACAGTAGCACTGTAAAACAAAGAGAATGAACAGTGTTTTTAATAATTAAATCTAGGTCAATTATATATTTATATGTAAGAAAACATATATCTTGACCTCCATTTTATGCAAATATCAAGCCCAGGTAAATTTCAGGACTAATATGAAATTAAGAACAATATATTTTCCAAATGACGATGAAGCTCTTTCTGTGAAACAGTGATAGGCAAATAATATAAAAACATATAAAGTATATCAATTAGGAGAAAAAAGATGAATACCTTTGTTTATATTAAAGCTTGGAAGTTCTTAATAAGAGAGTTAACAGTTAAGCCATAAAGTGATGAAAATATTTATAATACAGTAATTATAAACTGCCTAGTGACTAATAAACTAAGCACATTTTAATATATTTAGCCATCAATTGCAGATTCTCTTTTGGGAAATGTAATTTCAAGGGTTTTTTTGGTCCCATTATTTGACAAGGTGTTTATCTTTTTCGTATTATTTTGTAGTTTTTTTTTAAAAGATCAACAATATCAACATTTGTAAACTGTGTGTAGTCTGGTTATATAGTTACTCACCTACAGTAAGACAGGTTTAAGAAATGTAAAGCCATTAACACTTATGCTGGAACAAAAATTCTATGGGATCTGCACTCCATTGAACAAAATGGGATATATGCTTAGCCATGTGATATGTACTGTACAGACACCATGAGATAACACTAAACACTCATCAGAATGACAATTCATAAAAAAGTCTGATGATATTAAGTTTTGAAGTATTGTTAGAAGGTAAATTCACAAAACTCTGCTACAAAATTATGAGGTGAGCAAGTTGGTACAACCACTTTGGAAAACTGGCAGTGGTATCTCCTAATGCGAATAAGCACTGGAAATTTTGAGAGTGTATTAAATCTATAAATTGGTATAAAACGCAGCATTATACTTTTGGTTAATCACTGATGTTTATGAACTAGAGTATCAGGGGAAAACCCTCTTTATTCATTTTCGTATTTGGTTTTATTTTTTTAACCTTGGCTTTAAGAAACATTTGAAAGACAAATGCTATCACTAAGTACCTGACACTCTGCTCTCCCTTTATCTAAAATTTTCTCACTTAATCATTAATATAAATCATGGAAGTATGTATCACTAACTTCCTTGTACAAATGAGAGAACTGAAAAACATAGAAGTTAATTTATGTGCCTAATGTCGCATAACTAGAAAGTGTCATATCTAATATCCTCATATGGTATGGTACACTTGAATCATTTTTCTATAATACCCATCATACTTATGTAATCAAACAAATAAAATGAGTGGCTTTCAGAAATAAAATTCTCTTTCAGAGTTCTGAACTGCAGCACTTTGGATCTGATTTCAATTAATACTCTCACTTCAAAATTTGAGTATTTAATCTACTTTTAAGTTGACACAAAAGTAAATTTTGTATGTATATTTTAGCTTAGAAGGTAATATTATATTTTAAAACAGAATTATTGTATCATTTAATGAATTATCTTTCTGTTAGCCAAGCTTTTAATTGTTAAATATACTGTAGTTTTATTCAGTTAGGTTTGAGCCCGTTTGAAACTGGTCTATTTATGGTTCATCTACATTCCAAGCTTGTGGTGGGAAAGCTTAGACATATTCTGATGTTCACTAGGACTTTCATTGGTGGTCTCAGAAGTGCAATGCTGAATACAGAATTCAGTGTTAGGAAATTAGTTGAAACTTGTCCTAGTGTTTCAACCAGTTGCACTTTTGCTCATTGTTTTGCCGTTCAAGTGCACTAGAATATTTGTAAAGGGAAAAAGTAAGGTTTCCAAGTTTGTAATTTTTCCTCAACATTGAATTCTCAAATTCTGGCTTCTACAGTATTTCTTTAATGACAAAACAAATTAATTTGAATATGCTTTGTGAAATTTCCTAGACTGCCAAACCAACCTCAAAGAGAGTAAGTATGTCTTGGCTTAGTCTGCTATGACCTGAGGTTGGTTATTATCAATATATTGGTATTTTTAATAAACTTGAAAACAATAATATAAGATGAGAATAGACTATTCAGAAAGTATGTCAAGTTAGTTACCAAAAACAAAAAGAAAAAAAAGAATTCTTAAGATGTAAAAAATACACGAAAAGTTGTCTTGAAATAAAGGCTCACAATTTAATCTCTGAGGTATTTCTAACGACATTAAAGTTTTAAAAAATATATGTTCTGTTCATATGTGAACTGTTCTTTTTTAGTGAGAACTAAAAATATTTTATACATTGGCATCCTTAATGCACAGTTTTACCTCTCTTCCCTCATTTGACACAGAAGTACCTATTGAGGAGAAGAGTTAAGCCAATATCATCTTGACCTTAGATTCCATTGCTTTTTGGCTACATTTCAGTAAAGAACAATAAAATCTAGGAAGCACACACTCACACACACACACACACACACATACACATATATACATAACAGACAATGTATATATATATTACAGGCTACATATATATAAAACATATATAATATATGTAAATATATAACAGGCTATATATATTACAGGCAATGTAGTCCTTGTGGAAATCACTTTAGGCTGGGAAAATACTGCAGAATTAAAAAGATAGAAACTCCAAAACCCACACTGTCTTTTGAATGGATATTTTCTACATGAACATGTTTATGAAAAACAACCATCACAGTTTTTACTAGGGTTAGCTGTGAGTTAGGGAAGCAGGTGATGATAGATTAGAGAAGACTCAGATATGCTTACTAGTTTTCTTTTCAGAAGCACTCAAATAAAATTGCACAACAATTTCTTAATATGAGGAGGCATTTACTTTTGAATATTTAAAAAGTTGATTCTATTTTGAAACTTAAGAACAGATGTATTATATACATTTTATAAATATATTTTTTATAAAATTTATATTTCATAAAAATTTATTATATAAATATAAATTTTATTTAAACTATATTTTTATGAATATGTATTCATATGTAATATATATAAATATATTCACATATATTAGATATACATTTGAGCAAGCATTCTGTGTTATTCATTGGGCAAAGCATGTTAAACACTATACCTCATTCAGTCCTCCTTAAATATTAAGCCATTAGGTTGTGTTTTAGCCCCATGTTATGAAGCAGAAAACTGAGACTTAGACGAGATTAGTATCATTTCCAGTTTACAAAGATACTCAGGTTTGGACAAAAGCCAGAGTTTAGAATTAGATCTTTATTGTCTCTAAAAACATATGCTGTTCATACTTATTTTATTTTGCCTTTTAAAATCACATTCTTTCATGAAATAGGTTAAAAAATAAAACCAATAACTTCATTATCAATTTTAAAGCCATACTTTTATTGCTACGAAGTACAAATCATTTTGGTTAACAAAATAAAAGAATAACTCACTTTGTGAAACCGACATCTGGCAATAAGCAGAGTTCACAGAGGATCAGAGTTCTGAGCTATTCCATTGAAGGGAATTTGATTTATTCAAATCCCACCATAATTGTTTTAAAAACTAAATGAAAATGGAATCATCTATTATCATATGGAAGGATTAAGTCCTAAATTGGATTTCTGAGTTTAAGATGAAAAAAGTAAGCTAACCTCCAAAATGGCTTAAAATTGAACTTTATCTTTTGATATGGAACAATTGCCTTAAGAGATTTAGAGGAAGAATGAGCTCTATAATAAATCTTTTAAAGTGGCATATAACAATGGTTTTATAAGCAAATGAGGCCAAATATTTTATTTTGCCCTTTGACCTATATTACTGTGAACTATGACACATTATATAATCCCTAAGTAAAAAACCCTTTTGCCACATGTTAATTCTTTATAGGTTAGATACAGAATCCTAAGATAAATGCTAAAATCACACACACACACACACACAAAATAATGTGAATAGCTTACTTTCCTAATTTAGAAAGATAATCATAAATATGTTTTTTAAGGTGTATTTCCTTCTGATTAGAAAAATAGGAAGCAAATTTATTCCACTCAGGGTAATATCCTGGAAGGCTTTGTTTGCCATATGGGAGCAAGGGCCTTTATAGATGTTCTGCTTTTGGTAGTCATTTAACAATGCAACTTGACCAAATTGAAAAAAGTTTAGGAAAAAGCCATAGGGAGAGGGTTTTTCTTTGTTTCTATCTTTAAAATATGAAAAAGATTAGAGATTATTTACTAAAGGTAATTTCCTGGGCCCTATTCCTAGGTTCATTTGACATTGCTTGAGACATTTTTGGCTGTCACAAGAATAAGGGAATGCTACTGGAATCTTGTAGATAAAGACCAAGCATGTTGCTAAACACCCTGCAATGTATAAAAGAGAACTACACACATGAACTTGCAAATTGTTTGCTTCTTGAGCTTATAGTCAGTTCACACGGAGACCTGTTGGAGGAAATGGAATGAAATTCCTTTGGAACCAAACAACTCTAGTAGTATATTATTCTGCAATCTATAAGATTATACCTGAAAATATTTGATACAATAATTCAGTGTAAATGAAGAAGTATGATCTATGGCACAGGATAGAACTGCAAACATGAATTTGCAAATTGTTTGCTTCTTTGGTTTATACTGGTTTATATTTGGATTCTGACTTCTGATACAGGGTTTTAAAATAGGCAGAGTTAATACCTCTACACTTCAGAACATAAACATAAGGTAAATACTTTCTACTTTGGTAAGAAAATAAAAATACCAGCTTCTCCTAATTTATGTTTGCAATAGGAAAGTAAATTATAAGTTTCAAATTCATATTCCTATTTCATGATTAGGGAGGAACTTGTATTAATTAAGCCAATCAGTTCCCAGATTAAAATGTTTGAGACACATGTAACATATTCTCAAAATATCTGTGTATAGGAATCACCTGTGGAAAAATACATGCGTCCAACCATTAACTCAAGATTATTTGGTTTATTAAGTATAGTTAGAGCAAAGAAATGAGTATTTTATCAAGAATTCCAATTGATTTTGATGTCTTCATGTCACTTGGATATCTGTTTGAGGAAATAGGATGAAATTCCTTTGGAACCAAACAGCTCTAATAACATATTAAACAGCAATCTATAAGTTTATAACTGAAATTCTTTGATACAATAATTCAAAGCAAATAAAGTATGATCTATGGCTTGAAGAGTACAAATAAAACATGTCAAAATAAATCATGTGGCTAAAGACAAATATTTTTGCAAATACTGTCACCTCAAGCATTTCAAAACTTAGCCTTATATTTGACATTTAATGATGCCCCAAACGAACAAATGAAAGAATTTTAAGTAGATTCAATTAGGTATATATGTGAGTTTATATCTCTTTCCATCTAGACAGAAGACAATCAACTAGAGATAAGAAGTATAGATTTCTGGCAAACGTGATAGACTGGTCTATTCACATAAAAAATGAGAAAGGCAAATATATGTAGTCATAAAGCTAGTTTCAATTATTGTCTATTTTTCTAGTCAAGTTCAAATTTTTTGATAAATCCTTGGTTTAAAATATTTAATATTATTCCCAAAGGCTCAGAAGACAGCATACTACTCACCAATACAATTAGAGACAAAATGAGTGAACATCCATGGAACAAGGGCCTGTTTAGGTAATTGTCAAGAAAATTGAAAGAGAAATGTCAAAGCAAGAGCAAAACAATGAGGACCCTGAAAAATATGCCAAAATATTCTCTGTATTTTACACACCTTTTGGCCCTGCTCCATATTCACTTCTGGTAAAGATGCATCCATCTTTCAATATAAAACAACCAAAATCTAAGTTTTTGTGAGAGAGATTAATATTAGCAAGTATAACCTTACTTTGTAAATAATCAACTTTACAGAATGCAAAAATTATGGAAGATGTGAATTTAGAAAAGACAAAGAAAAAAATTCCAATACAGAAAAGGTACTTAGAGAAACTGGCACTATCTTCAGTAAAGGAATATTTACATGGTTCTGTGAACTGCAAGTGTATTCTGAACTAGCTACAAATACTACTGATTCCTTTCTACGGATAAACCAAAGCGGTAGGCTTTATTCCACTTACAAGATTATGATGAAATCTAAAGAAACATATGAATTTGACAATCAAAACCCACACTGTGCATACATACATAGTCATACACTCTAACCCTTGCTGCTGAAATAGATGAGTATATGTGTCAACTTCTGCCACATGACTGTAGCAGATTATAAGTGGTTGCACATTCATTGACACTCCTTCCATTGTTAGATGAGTTCTCTTTCCTCTTCTCTTGTGTCTGGGTAAACTCAGTGACTGCTGGACCAATAGACTATGGTGGCAGCAATGTTATGTTAGTTTCTAGATATGGGCCTCAGAAAACGTGCAACTTCAGCTTGCAGTCTCTTGGAAGGGTCTCTCAGGGAGCCCTGAACAACAATGTAACAAGTCCAGCTGTCCAGAGACTAATGCTGAAGAAGCCTCACAGAGACCAGCCTTCTAGCCCCTTCCAAAAAGTACCAGATATGTAAGTGAAGCCCTCTTGGACCCTCCAGATTTAGCACATACACCAGCTGAATACCACCAAAGAGTATCTGTTGACATACTTGGAGCAGAAAAATCTCTTATGTGGAGCAAATGAACACTTGACAAAATTGCCAACACACAAAAAAATTGTGAGATATAATAATTGTTTTAAGTTTTCATGTTTTGCAACAATTTATTAAACAGAACTAGATAACTGGAATAGAGACATCCTCTCACTATCTGTTACTCAATAGCAATCACCTTCCCAACTACTCTGCATCCACTTAGTGTGATTCATTTTCTGCATAGCATTTATCCATATGTAATGCTATAATTTATTTAGTTATTCATTATTTCTTTTCCCCTACAGAATATAAACTTAATAAAAGCTGAGACTCCATCAGATGTGTTTACTTGTGTATATCACCCTCTAAAACAATACTCGGCACATCACAGGCACTTAAAATATTTATCACACTGTTAAAATAAGTAAACTGTATAATATTTTAGCAAATACCTTCAGAAACTGTGTCTGCATTCAGGTAAATATTCTTAGAAACAAAGCAAGAGAGACTCTCTTAAAATGTGTACATAAAAGCATCAAGATCAACTGAAAATAAAAATATTGGACATTGTATGTATTTGTAATTTCCTGTGGTTACACTACAAGTTAGAAATAAGATAAGTGAGATGTGAGTCAAAATGATATGAAACTGTGTTTTTAAAGTCATTTTTAATCATGACAAAAATGTTTGAATATGAACCCAAATGTTACATAAAGTTTTATTTTTTTAAATACCCTTGTGTATACAGATGAAATAACACTTTTTTTGGTTTATTTTTCTCTGTCTGCTCATTTAGCAAAGCAATTTTATTTATTATCTGTTATTTTGCCCATGAATACTCCAAAGAAATTAGAGATCTAATAAAATGACTAATAGAAAAGGAAAAGGAAACATGATATATGATTCATACCTCCTCTGGAATATCAGTCTATATTTTTTTCAACACAAAAACTACCATGACTAACTACTTAAAAGTCTCAGAACTCATTCAGTAGTCTTACAGGGTAGCTATGAACTGAGCTTTAACCTCATAAAAATCAGTTTTATCATTAAATCGATCTTGTACAATACACAGCAAATATGTTTATTTGCTCAAAAAAGTTATCTAAATCCTCAAAGGCAACAGTGTTCAATTACTCATTTCAAGAAAACCCTCCAGAGTTAGTACAGTAAAATAAAACAAAAATAAGACTATAAGTAAAATAAAATAAAGAAAAATAAAACATAAATATTTGATTATGTATATTGGAATCAAAATTTAACTGAAATGTATTTTAAATCCTCTAAGAGTTATTCAATATAAGACATATAAGATTGTACTAAAATTGGGAAGCTATAAATTCAGATAATAATTTTTTAACTTTTATTTTAGGTTTAGGGGTACATGTGAAGGCTTGCTATGTAGGTAAACACGTGTCACGGGGGTTTGCTGTACATGTTATTCCATCACCCAAGTATTCAACCCAGTACCCTATAGTTAACTTTTTTGTTATTTTTTATTTATGTATTTATTTAGAGATGGAGTCTCGCTCTGTTGCCAGACTGGAATGCAGTGGTACGATCTTGGCAACCTCCGCTTTCCAGGTTCCAGAGATTCTCCTGCCTCAGCCTCCCCACTGTAGCTCGGACTACAGGTGTGCACCACCACGCCCAGCTAGGTTTTTGTATTTTTGTAGAGACGGGGTTTCACCATGTTGTCCAGGATGTTCTCCATCTCCTGACCTTGTGATTCATCCCCACCTCGGCCTCCCAAGTGCTAGGATAACAGGCGTGAGCCACTGTGCCAGGCCCACATAGTTATCTTTTCTGCTCCTCTTCCTCCTCACACCTTCCCCTGTCAAGTAGACTCCAGTGTCTATTGTTTCCTTTTAAGTTCTTATCATTTTGCTCCCACTTATTATGAGAACATGTGATATTTGGTTTTCTGCTCTTGTGTTAGTTTGCTAAAGATAACACCCTCCAGCTCCATCTATGTTCCTGCGAAAGACATGATATCATTCTTATGGATGCATAGGATTCTATGGAGTATTTGTAACACATTTTTTTTTTAATCCAATCTGTCATTGATGGGCATTTAGGTTGATTCCAGAAAATCATAATTTTGAATTCAGATTTTACCATTTTAAAACTGTGAAATCTTGAAAACACAAAATTTCTCTGGTCTCTGGTTTCTTCATTTGTAAAATTTGAGTGACTATAGTATGTACCATTGTATCATTGAGAAGTTACATGAGATAATATAGTTAAAATTTCTGGACCATGGGATGTGATTTAAAATGTTGGTTATTACTATTATTAAAAATAAAAATAATTGTATGAAACTATGCTTATTTAGGCATATGATAGCTAATAATTTAAAAGTGGTTAATAATTAAAAAGAAGGGAAAAACAAATTTCTTCATGGTTTTCAGATATGCAAATTAAGCTGCTAACTAGTTATTAAGAATATATTCAGAATTTTAAAAAAATAATTTTCAAGTTTATGTCTGTACAATATAAATTTAGTATTAGTGATTTTTTTTCTCAAAATCATAATATTAACATTTGTTTTATTATACAGCCTTTTAATTTAGGAAATCACTCAGGTCATAAGTACATATATAATATGTTTTGTGTTTCTTTAAAAATATTTTTCATTGTTTTTAGATTGTCAAATTTACGGAATATTTTATAGTATTTTTAAAAAGAAACTTAAAAGTTTACTTCTTCAAGTGCTCTCTATATTTTCAGGTATTTTTTAATGAATCTTTTGTTGGTTGAGGGCTAATTGCTGCCACTGCTGGTCAGTGATTCCACAGGGGTTTTACCAGTCAGATCTTGAGGACACGCTTAAGGATTTTTTTTTATGTTTGTAGTTAAAGAGAAATTTACTTGTATTTTTCTGGTTAACCAGTAGTATCTTATCCTGAGGAAAACATTCTAATAAGTAATTTAAAAAAATTATTAGTTTCATTGAGATATAATTTACATACAACAAAATGAATACAATGAATTTTACAATTTGAAATGCATAATTTGATGAATTTTGGCCAATGTATGTAGTCATATAACCACCACTAGTCATGATATAGAACATTTTTATTTTAATTATTAACATGATTTTTATGTGTGACATCTCACTGAACATGTATTTTAAAAACTCTCCACAAATATTCTAATTTTTTTGTTGAGTTCCTGGCATATGTATTAAGGAAAGAAATGATAATTTATGTTGAATATATATCTATATCTATAAATCCATATTAATCAAATTCAAAATTTATGTTGAAATTACAGAGAATATGTGCAGTTATTTCTGAAAAAGGTTAGTAGGCTTTAGTTATTCTAGGAAATTGTGAGAAAAATAACTGATTCCCAGACATTAGCTAATGCTAATTTCTACAATAAAGATGAAAATGAACACAACGACAATGAGGATATCTGCCATGCTAAGTGATATACTTTATACACTGGCTGTATTTTTGCATACCCTTTATAAGTAAGAAAATATGCAGATAAATAACCTGAACAAGTTTACACAGTTCCCTTTTCAAACAAATAGATTGAAAATAAGACAAGCTTGCAATCGACTCAATGGTATATCATTATGATCACTATTCATCATTCATTTTCAGTCTTCTTATTTCTCTCCTTAATTACCTAGTAATTTAATTCTACCTCTACTCAGCCCTTAAGCCCAGGAAGCTAATCATTGATGGAGAAACAAACAAACAAAGAAACACAACCATGCTAACCATTGTTAATTTAAGTTTATGACTGCAAATTAGAAGTGAGGCCTCAACATGGTGTCCCTTCTCCTTAATTTAAATGTCCTCTCTCTGACTAAATCATATCATCTCTTCTTTCATACAACCATTGTGGAAGACAGTGTGGTGATTCCTCAAGGGTCTAGAAATAGAAATACCATTTGACCCAGCAATCCCATTACAGGGTATATACTCAAAGGATTGTAAATTGTTCTGTTATAAAGACACATGCACACATATGTTCATTGCAGCACTGTTTACAATAGCAAAGTCTTGGAACCAACCCAAATGTCCATCAATGATAGACTGGATAAAGAAAATGTGGCACATATACACCATGGAATACTATGCAGCCATAAAAAAGAATGAGTTTATGTCCTTTGCAGGGACATGGATGAATCTGGAAACCATCATTCTCAGCAAACTGACACAAGAACAGAAAATCAAACACCACATGTTCTCACTCATAAGTAGGTGTTGAATAATGAGAACACATGGACACAAGGAGGGGAACATCACACATTGGGGCCTGTTGGGCGGTGGGGGAACTAGAGGAGGGATAGCAGGGTGTGGGGTGACTGGGGAGGGATAACATTAGGAGAAGTTCCTAATGTAGGTGACATGATGGGGGGATGGATGTAGCAAACCACTATGGCATGTGTATACCAAAGTAACAATTTTGCAGGATCTACACATGTACACCAGAACTTAAAGTGCAATAAAAAAAAAAAAAAACGTAATACTCCTTTCCTGTTCAAACTCATATGTTAAATACTAAGTATTGTCCCCATTGCCAATCATGTCAAACCATCTTCATTTGTGCCCATTTATTGTGCCTTCCTCCTGTGTCACTCTGCCCATAATCCTGTCAAAGGACAACAATTTACCTTTGCTCTGAGTCCCATGCCATCTTATTAAACAAAGAGAGTGACTATTATGTTTTATCCTTCCGATGGTAGCATCACCAACATTTTCTTTTCTACTAGATTATTTACTTTATTCTATAAGCATAATCTCCAACACGTGAAAAGAGTTCTTTTGACCCCTCATTTTCCTATATAATCCCATTTTTCTCATTTTTATAGCAAAGTTCTACTAAATTTTTGATGTTTATTGCACATAAGCAACAGTTTTTGGTGCTTTTTAGTCGATTTTAATCCTTTTAAACTAATTGTCAGGGTCACAAGAACCTTCAGTTTTATAAATGTAATAGTCAATTATTAGACCTCTATCTAACTCTGCATCATTTACACAAATTCTACTTTTATCTAAAACTTTTCTTCACTTGGATTTAGATACACTATACTGTACTGCTTTCCTTCTGCTTCACTTAACTTTTCTTCTCATTTTTCTTTTAGATTCCTCAATTCCCAAAGCAGATATTCAAATGCCCCAGATCACAGTCCTCTTGATTGTTGTTTCCTTTGCCATCCACAGTCCTATTTGTCTAAAGAGATTATAAAATGCTGTGGCTTTAAATACGCTTCATGAAGAGATGACCTTAGATTTATATCTAAGCACTAACATCTTCATTGAGGTCAAGATTTGTTTATCAAGAGCCACCTTCATGTCTCCATTAGGATGTCAAGAAGAACTTACAGATTTCATACATCACAAAAGGAAAACCATTTTCAGTCTTTATCAGATCATAACTAGTTCACCATTCATTCGTCCAAGTGGTCAGGGAAAAAACAAAAACAAAAATTGTTTTGAGTCTCCCGTCAGTCTTTTCTTCCCATGAACTGCCCATCCAATCTCAACAACTTGTTGCCCTCAATATAGCAATCTCTCACACTCTTACCCTTTACCTAACTCTAATCCCAGCAACCATAGTCTTTAGTCCGGACTACTGTATTAACCTACTAACTAATCTCCTAACTGGTATTATTGAGTCCTCACTTGCCTCCTTCCAAATCCTACATATATTATATTCAAATTGTTGGCTGTAAGACCCTTGTAAATCTGGCATTTATCTAGTCTTCTCTCTCTTCTACCACATATCCTTTCTCTCCATATCACCACACATTCTACCCTGGCCCACTTGGTGTTTCTCATGCTTCTCCAATACTCCAAGAGTTTTCTAGACTCAGAGTTTGCATGTGAGTGCATGTAACACAACTTACACCTTCACATTATTCAATCTCTATTCACATCTTACCTCCTCAGGGTGGTTTTCCCGACTGTCCTATTCCTATTTTTCTAAAGTCCTTCTGGTCTGTTTTATCTTTCCATTGCTGTGTCACTTATTATGTCAAGTACTTGCTTATTGTTAGCCTACTGCCATATAAAATAAATTTCATAAAATTAAGAAGTTTTTCTATTGTTTAATATTTTATCACCAGTGGCTAGAACAGTTTCTGGAACATAGTAGTGGATATAAATAGAAAATAAATGAATTAATACATTTGAGCATTAGTTCAACATAATTTAAGCCATGTTTTTATGGTGGAATCAAGCATTGAGTAAATACTGCCCTCACAAAGTCCTCACATCCATTAAAAACATGTAAGAGTAAAAGCAGAAAGTATTATAGAAACATGATGCAGATGATCAATAACAAGTATTTATCCACAGGTAAGTAAGTAGATAGATACTGAAAATTACCTCAACTTAAGAATCTTAAATAGAGTTGAGGAAACAAGCTACAAGTTAATGAAAAAGTTATAAAATAACCAAAATAATTTTTCAAAATATATAGATTGCACAGATTATTTTATCTACTTCAATAAATGTTTAAAATGATGCAGAATATACTAAAACATATGTCATTTTAATTAGCAGATGAGGTACATTCTTCTCACATTCAAAATAGATTTATCTAATGTTAAAGGTTTTCTTTTAGAAGCTTTTCCAAAGTCTATTTTATTAATATTTAAAGCTGAACAAAATTTATCTCTTCTGGGCTTACCTTACATTCTGAAATATGAGATTTTAAACTCATAAATATTCTTTTACTCTTCCAAGTTAACCTGTTAGGTATAAAGTGATGGTAGGTTGTAGTAAAGAACCTCTTCAACCTGAACTGTATCATTTACTTTGTTTGCTTATGAGATGTGTCAATATTTACACAGTGAAGCATGCCTAAATGTGTGCTTCTATTTAAATCAAATTCATCTTCTTCACAGTTTATGTGTATATTCAATGAATGAAATTGGATTCTCTTAGAAAACTAAAATCAGTTACCATTTATTTCAGGCAAGGAGGTAATCAGCATGCTTGACTGGAGAAACTATTCAAGACTTGAGATTTCCTGAACTGTTTTTGCACAAACATTCTGAAACATAAAATATTAGGACATCTACTAAACTAATTTTAAAGGAAAGTATATTACACACAATTTATGACTCTGGCTTGTACATGCCCTACATAAACCTATTAAGAAAAGAACCCTAGAGCATTATAAAAAAAATGGGAAGTAGATAAAACTCCAAAAAGTGAATTCATCAACTCATAAATTTAATCTGTTTAATTTTCCAAGATTCTCACCTTTGAAAATAGAGAATGACTGTATTACTCTAGAGAAATGTAGTCAAAATCAGATTGCTGCATGCCGTCTAGTTGGCTAATCTCTCTGCAAGCAGGTATTTTTTCCTTTCCACTAGCACATATTATGTTGGGAATCTCTGTAGAGGAAGGAATACTTTCTTTCAGAAAATAAAAGGTAAAATAAAATTAGACTTATACTATTTTCCCCTGTAATTCTTATCAGAATGTGTATTGGAATGACTACTGATGTTACTTGATCATTTCCCAAAAACTGAAATGCAACTTATAAACTACTGAGTCAAGTACCTTCAGGACCTTTCATGTGGATTAATGGCTCAGTACAAACTTATGCTAAAGTGTGGATGAACGTATTTGTCAAAATTCATGAGTCACAATTGGGTTGCATATGAAGAATACATTTTATGCAAAATAAGTACAACGATATTAGTTGGAATATCTTGATTAATTTTTAGAAAAATTTCTAAGTAATCAGACTTTCTCTTTGCTTCTTTTCCAGTCCTTGACTGCCTTTGCCACCTCTTATTGCAACCTGTACATCATCTCCCAAGTACCCACTCAGTGGCTTCTTGTCTCTCTCTAATTTCACAGAATTCCATACTGTTTGTCTGTTCTTACTCCTTCAGCTTCCAGATTAACATATACATTTACCTGCCATTTATTGAACAACTGCTATTTCTATAAACTGTGCAAAGCCATTGCACATTAATTTAGTCATCACAATAATCATGAATATTCTATCTCTATTTCACAAATGAACAAATGAAACCTTAAGGAGGCTTATAAAAACAAAATATAGTTTTTTCTCTTAAAATGAAAATATTTTTCTAGTTGTAAACATACTATTATTTAATGCATTACATAAAACTATTTTGGGATATACAGACTATATAAGATACTAATTAATTAATTGAAATTATTTATAATACCACCACCAAATGGCAATTGGTTACAAATTTAAAGTATTTCAATCAAAGTTTTACATAATGATATGGTTTGGCTCTGTCCCCACCCAAATCTCATCTTGAATTGTAGCTCCCACAATCCCCACATGTCATGGGAGGGACCCACAGGGTGGTATTTGAATCATGGGGGTGGGTCATTCCTGTTCTGTTCTCATGACAGTGAATAAGTCTCACGAGATCTGATGGTTTTATGAAAAGGAGTTTCCCTCCACAGCTCTCTCTCTTGCCAGCTGCCATCCATTTAAGATGTAACTTGCACCACCTTGCCTTCCACCATGATTGTGAGGCCTCCCCAGTCATATGAAACTGTGAATCCATTAAACCTCTTTCCTTGATAAATTATCCAGTCTTGGTGATCATTAAAAAATCTGAAGACAACAGATGCTGGAGAGGATGTGAAGAAATAGGAACACTTTTACACTCTTGGTGGGAGTGTAAACTAGTTCAACTATTGTGAAAGACAGTGTGGTGATTCCTCAAGGATCTAGAAATAGAAATTCCATTTGACCCAGCAATCCCATTACTGGATATATACCCAA